>JANHGB010041641.1:0-43290 GCA_026283785.1 Coracopsis vasa
GGTTTGGTTTGGGACAAGAGGCTTTTTTGGTAGGGTTTTTTTCCCACTGGCCTCAGCGTTTACAAAGCCTCACTGTCACATTAAAGAGAAAAAGAGGAAAAAGGAGCCTCCAGACTTCTTCAGTTCTCCTCATCATTCAATATATGACCAAACACTAGAGGATGCATCTTGGAAAGTTCACTAATCAAAGGTATTATTGTATACACTGACATAACACAGGCATATTTCAAAGAAGTGTAAGGCGACTTTAAGACATTTCTTTTTTTCTTGGAAAGTCAGAAAAGTGGGAGGAGACATTTCCGTATGCTCAAAGAGATCCTGTCTCACAGGCAGAAACTGTAAAAATCTTCCTCGTTAAATTGCCTGTAGAGATGGCAACCCTGATTCAAAAGAGTAAGACCAGTCCTGTAAACCTCCCTCTACCATGGCTGTCAAAGAGCTGCCAGGCTCTTTAATGTCACTGACAATCTCAGAAGATTCAGCCTAGTGACACTGATTATGATGCTGTGGTTTAGTGCCAAAGTCATCCAGCCAAAATCCAGTGTCCAGAGGGACAAAGATTTAGAGCTAATGGTAGACTTTGTTAAATGATGTCTTGTCATATGAAAATATGAAATATGAAAAGGTAATGTAAGTTTTCCTGAATATGCATGGAAAAAGATGGATGTAAAGTTGGTTTAAAATTACTTTTTTGATTAATTGGTATATATGGGCAGTGCACAAATAGAATCATGGAATAGTTAGGGTTGGAAAGGACCTTAAGATCCTCTAGTTCCAACCGCCCTGCCATGGGCAGGAACACCTCCCACTAAACCATGCTACCCAAGGCTCTAATACATTCTTTTCTCAAAAAAAATATATTTTGTCCATCACAGAAAAACACAAATGTGGGTTTGGTAACCACTTTCTCTATTTTTCTCTCAAAAGTAAGGGAGGGATGGGTCACAACAGTGGCTGCAGAGTTTTAAGGGTCCATCTTCACACCACTCAGCTATAGACACCTGACACAGAAGCCCCAGCTTCCATGTGAATGAAAAGAGATCAGTAGAGAGCAATGCAGGCTCTCTAAAACACAGTTCCAGTAAATTAAAATTCTTGAAATCTTGTTTGGAGAAAAAAAAAAGGAAAAATAAAACCTCTCTTGGTTTCTGTTCTGCTCCCACTGGGGCTGTGTCATCTCATCATCAAGAATAACAATAAAATCAATTCATTATATTCCACTGAAGGCAGCCTCAGGAGAGAGATCAAAGAATGAAAGGAAATGAAAACTGACCGCCTTTATCACCTTTGGAGTCAGTCCCAAAGATCTCAAATTAATTTAGATTGGTGGGGCAGTGTGTAAAAGCTGGCAAGTCCTTTACCAATGCAGAACCTCTACACAAACCAGCGAAGTGCTGCTGTCTCTGGGGCTTTTCAATGAGACAAACATTCTTGCGAGCGCTAAGTACTTCTTCCTTTGGCCATTTCAAGTTTCTTCTCAGAGGCAGGGGGAATACTTGCACGTTTTCCTCTTGAATTCTGCAGGGAGCCATCTCTCTCTCCTGAAAGACCCAGCAGTGACATGTCTGCATGGAAACTCTTCTCCTGCAGTAGGCTACTATCAATCAGCCCTCCCCTGACTGGCCAGCAGACCAGGAGCAGCATACAAGCCAGCAATAGCACCCGCGGGAATCAGGGGCTGCCTGCAGTGAATCTTTCTCTCTGCTCAAGAGAGAAAGCAGTTCCCTGAAGCTGCAAGTCACAAGGAGCTTACCAGGGTTGCTGCAATACAAAAACTCCCAGGAAGGTGCTGCAATCCCAGAGAGCAGGGATCCCTCCACCACCAGTTACAGCAGGCAGCACAAAACCTGACCTCTCTTCCCTGATCCACACCAAGGCCACAGCAGGTCCTGGACCTCAATAACCCTCCTGTTTATTTTTGTCCCTTCCCTATGAATTTGATATCTGACGTTTGAGAACAGCCTTCTGAGCACTAGTTTCCCCTCCAGTCTTTCCTCGCAATGCCTTATTGTGTTGTATTTTCAAACCAGATCACCATTTCCTTTTCAGCCTTTGTTTTAATAACCAAGCCCTGGACTCCCAGACACGAGACTGGCTCCAAGCAACTTCCCTGCCTTACCCCAGGCCGAATTTTACAGCACCTGTAGTACCACATGCCAGAGGGAGAGAGACAAAATCCTGACATACACCTTCCCTTCCCTCACCTGCTTGGCAAGTGGCTGCCTTCTGGAAACACCCAGTTACTCAGTGGATACCATTAGTCCTGGTGATTCAAAGCTGCGTCATCTGCAGCTGCAGATAGGCACTGCCTTTTTCCCCTCCACAGCATGCAATTCTCCGTATGGCATATTAAGGTATTAAGCATCTCTGGTCTGATTTCTTATGAGTCAAGAATGTGAAGTCTGAGCCTACAAGGCTGGGGAATCTCCCTCAAAATGAGACATGCTTGATAATTTAATACCTTCTCCATGAGCCATAGGATGCTTTGAACTGTGTTCAGAGGAGACGGACTTTAAAGAGGTTTCCAAGTAGCCAGGTGTTCCTCACCAGGCAACAGAGGCCCACCACCAAAACTGGTGCCCTATGAAAGGACTCTGTTTTCACTGAACATCCAACAAAAATTCCCTCGTTTAGCCCAGTTCTACATTCAGTAGGAGGTAAAACCTCCTGAAGAAATATGTCTTATGGAAAAGTCCCTGATCTTCCAACTTAACTTACCACCTGAGGACTCCCACAAGGAGTCCCACAGGGACTGTGCAAAGCTTGCAGATCCTACTGCACCAGCCAGTTCTGAAGGCTCAGCCCTGAAAAAAAGCTGCTCTGAAGAACTGAGAAAAGATGCACTTATTGCCATTAAAAATCCATACTCTTCACAAGCAGTTTGAAAACCATCCCTTTCTTTCACTAGGCCCCTCACCATGTTGCCTCACTGGAGGGTAGATAATATTTGTGGAGGGTCTCCTTGCCCGCTATTCCCAAAGCACAGTGGAGATACATCGTGAATAAACGTAGGTGTGAACCGTGTCTTCCATAAAAAGAAACCCTGTCCCCAGCCCATCCCTTGATCCACAGGCATTCAAATTTGCATGCAAAAAAAGATTTTTTTAAAGTTGAGATTTCTTTTTAACTAACAGCTGTTCCTGGATTTGAATGCAAGGAGTCCTTTGTCTCGGCTTAGCTCCTGATGGATAGAGCCACAGGATCAAAACTACTTTCAAAAGTAAAGCGTAGTCAGGGTGCTGGCAACCTCAAAGGACAGAAAGGAAGAGAGACAGAAGGACTTTTCAGCTGCTTTTCCTGGTGGTCAGTTCAGCTGAGTGTCAAAGTACAGCGACAGTCTAAAAAAGAGATGCTGTCACTGGCGCATGCCAGCCTCGCCTGTAAATAAATAAAAGGCATCATTTTCCTCTGCTATGAATCTGGCGCTTTTCACCAACACTAAATTGATTTAAAACCTTCCAAAGGAAAAGCCTCAATGTTTAATTTTGCTGGCTAGCCTTAGATTCTTGGCCCCACTTTTATTTTCCATAACATCTAGTCTATTTCTTTATCCTTTGAAAATGCTATTGTAATTAGATCATGACACTTTACAACCATCTCCAAATTTAAATATTCCCTTTCATTTAAGACAGTTTATGTGTAAATTTCATAAGATTTTTAACAATGTTATCTTGAAAGTACACAGTGTTCAAAGCCAGGGTGGAAGGAAAATAAACTCATATAAAATAAGAAGCAATAGAAACTTCTGCCCAGAAACTCAAACTAAACTCTTTTGATCCTCCAGAAAAAAAATTACTTGATTTTATTTATTTTCCCATTCTTCTCTGCTTCCTCTGCTCAGACCAGGAGGGAAATATTGAAATACTATGTGAAAAAAACAGAAAGAACTAATTTTTACAGTTTTTTCAGCTCTGTGAGGACTGGAAAACTAAAGAGTGTGACTTGAAAATAATCTCAGTTCATTCACCTCAGGAAAGTTGTTTGATTAACGGCCGTTATAGAATATATTATCTGAAACGTGGATCTGTCCATTTCAAACTGGTACAATGCCACAGACTTACCCAGGATCATTTGTTGCTACAACCAAATTCTTTGCTCCTTTGATTTCAGCCTCACATAGTTCACCATCGATTGGTTCTCCCTTCACTATTTTTTCCAGAGTGGCTGTGGCCTAATACTGGAAGATTTTTCTTTCTTTTCCCAATTCATCTGCTGAGGAAACTTCTCAAAAATAAAGAAAACTAAATAGCAGCTGGCTTTTCAAGATGAAAGGTTCATACCCAGGTACATGTATTTGCTTGGGAGTATAGTTGGCACCTCTCTCTGACAGCCTGGATGTCTCCTATTCCACACCAGCATCCAGGGGTGCCCTGAGTTTCTGTATGGGCCTGAGGCAGGTCCTGCACTTGGCTTGGCAAAGCTGCATGACGAGTCACATAAATATACCTTAAAGGCACTGAATATGGGAGCAAATGAATGCAGGGAGAGGAATCTCTGATCTGCCTCCTCCAAAACAGAAAATGATGGGGTTATATAGAGGTCCCAAGGCAAAGACAAGCAATCAAGTTCTAGAGGTGGTTCTTTCTACCACAGCCATGTTATAGGGCCTAACCACAATCACCTGCATACTATCTGACCTACCTGACACTGCTGCTACACAACAGCCTACTGTGCTGGACAGGACTCATATTTTATGTTCATGTTCTGGGTATGTAATCTCTACCTAATCTGCCCTAACTGCCATCTAAGTAACAGGCTTGCAGTGATTTCTCTGAAGTTTCAGACTTTACCCTCAGGCTCCCAGCTCTCCTTATCCCCATGTCTTGACAACCCCACCCTATAACAAGGCATCCAGATTTCGGTATTGCTAGTCTAAAAGGACACCAAGGATGTTTCTTAACATGCTAAGGAGAAAAGAAACCTTTTTTTACCATTGGTGCACTCAACTTTTAGGAGCCCAAACCAAGCTCCTGAGACTTTTAGAACTGCACAGAGTTTAAGGCGCTTGGCTTTAGAGCAATCACTAAAGAAGTGTGTTGATTTGGTTATTTGTTTCATGTTGATTGGTAGATTTCAAAGCAGATAAAGATAAAACACCTTTTTGGCACATTTTGTAGATGCAATGTAGCTTTCTACAGCCTGCCTGTGAAATTGTCCTTTCCCTTCAAAGCGGACTGCCTTTAACAGCTTGGCATTTGTTGCCCAAACCATAAGCTGTTCCTCTGAGATTGCTTCTTCTCGCCGGTCTCTGTATTCTCCCAGGCCAATCGGCATATTCTGGAGAGCAGTCCTGCAATGAAGAGGCAGTGAAAGCCCATGAGGATTCACATGATCAGTTTGAAGTGACCTAATATCCTGCAGTCAAACACTTACAGTGTCCCAGTGCTCCATACAGTAATCTCCAGTGGTTCTCATACAACAGCATGAAAAGTAACCAAGTCCATGAGTCATTATCAGACATGCTACCTTGTGCTTGTGTACTGTATTTCTTAAACCCATGGGAAACGTTGATTTCGCCTGTACCTAATGAAAAACTTCTAAGAGTATTAAAAAAAAAGAAAAAGTTAAATAAAATCCTTTGAGCATGATATCTAAGCATTAAGGAAAATGAACAGTTCTCTTTCACACAATTTTGGAGCCCTTTTCTGTGAGATGGGTTGTCCCAGGGTCAGCTGGCTTCAAAATAAAGTATCATTTCAGGATCCTTTGTTTTAGCCCAGTCTAGCCTCTCTGTTGGAGTAAACTCATGGTAATTGCACTAATCCCATTCTCTGTTGAACAGCTTTGTTTCCTTCCTCTGCTGATAGCTAGTACTACTCCTAACATCAACGCATCACTCATAGGAAAGGTTTTCAATGACAGTAGTGCCAGAGGCTTCATCTTTTCTCACTTTTTAGGGCACTAGAGTACTCTTCAAAATATGGTCCCACACCTTCTAAGCTAAGTACCCGTCAGAGGAAATCCTAGCCCCTCTCTTACTTTTCCTCTTCTGGAAAACCAGTTCATACTGGGATGAAACTCGTCCAGGCTTAACTCTTCCAGTGTAAAACTTGGGCAAGACTTCTAGGTTTTTCACAAGCAGGTCAGAAGGACGAAATGGGTACATCATACAACTCAAAAAAGTGCAATTCCCACTTTAAAAATGTATGAAAACAATAGAAGTGCAAAGTTCCTGGGAATGAAATTGGCCTCTTTCTTCTACTGTTAGAGGAAATAAAGGGGATACTCTTTTAAATTAATGATGGTAATACACCCAGTATGTCCCTGAGCCAAAATGCTCTTTCAGTTCCCAGAAGTAGAAGGTGGAAAGAATTTCATGAGACATTATCAGAAAGAATTCATAGTGAGATAAACACTTACTTCTTCCATTTGTTTTCATTCAGACTTGACTTGTCACTAATAATTATGACAGAGGATGTGATAAATGTCCGCTCAACATTTATAAGAACAATATGCTTTACCCAAACATGAGAACACACAGGAAAAAAAGGCTAATCATGAACTAATTATTTCTTTCAGTAATCATTACTGCTCTGAGTCACTCTATGAATTGCATCACTTTTTTTCCTTCAGTAGTGAAGCAAAGGAATATGTCAACCTTGTTTTGTTCCTTACCTTGCATCTTTTTCTTTTCACATTCTTGTGTATTTTATTTCTTCTTGTCAAGAGTATGTTGATGTTCCAGAACCTACATTTGAATTTTCCAGCCTTCATAAATCTAATGAATGGCTAAGAGCAGCTAAAATACCAAAATGCTAACCCTGACCGTGTTTTAATTCACATAAAATGTAGCTCCTGGGGAGTTACATTCTTTTCATGGAGTTGGATGGACCTTGAATGGCAATTTAGACCTGTGCTTTACTCCTCTTTCACCTGTCACATTTCCAAGGGGTAGAAAAGCTCTTCCGCACAGAGATAAGACCTGTCCTTATTTTGGGCCTCTGCTTTGCTTTCATACGTCAGCAATGGGTATGAGCAGACCACCTTCTCACCATTTCTGACTGAAAAATAAATACCCAAGTTTCAAAGTCTTGACACTCCATCCTGCCAGGAGAATGAAAGTCACCAACAGCCCAGTCTTAAAAGACAAAATCTAAATCATGCAACTAACTTTTTAAGTCCTGTGGGACTGAGTGCTCTCACCTTCCCTTGGCTTCCTAAAATGTGCAGGATTCTCAGTGCTTTCCAATAAAATCTCAGCAACCTGCTAGATTTAGTCCTTGACAGAAATGCACTGTTTCTTAGGTAGGAAACTCAGGTTTGTGAATTAAGAGATGCGAGAAGTTCTGGATATTGCACAATCTCTGGGGAAAAGAAAGAAAACACCAACAAGTGAGCAGGGGCAAAATTAACAAACTGCTCTTTAGAAGCTGCACAATCTGACAGTTACATAGCAATTTGGAGTTATTGTCAACAACCCTATCTCCTTGGAGACTGGCTGACGCTAGAGAGAAATATTAGATGGGAAATTAAGGTTAACAAAGGGTTTCCTACTGTTGTTCCTAGTAATATAAGCACTTTACACATTGGTTCTAATTCTGTTGAACTGAGAAAAAGGAAATGGGAGAAGAAAAATTAAACAGGGACCCTCATTTTACAGCAGAATTAGATAGCAGAAACCCCCATTAAAATTAGAGGTATCCCATCCTCTGTAGACTTACACTCCCATCAGCAAACCACTGGTCCAGCCTTACCTTACCTTGGCTGGCTTGTTCAGAGGCAATCTTTTAATTATAATTGCTTTAAAGTCCCATGATTTTGCCATTAACCCAAATTCAATAGCTGGTTTTCAGCAAGGTCTTGTTTCTGTTCAGGTGGAAACATGGCATGGTAATGCCCTCAAAGAGAGGACAAATTGTTTATCCAAAAGCTGTCTCAGGCCTGATGTTGAGAGGCAATGGGCAAGCCCAACAAGCAGTGCCACTGATGCAGTGCTTGCTCAGCGCTGCTCAGCATCACGTACATCAAATGTTTCAAGTGAATATGAATTCAAGGCTCCTGATAACAGCTGTGCTGTGTTCTGCTTTCCAGCAAGGCTCTGACATGAAGCAGGTGAAAGACAAAAATTCCCCTTTTTTTTCCATCGGTGCATCAGCAGTAACAAAAATATTTCAGGAGGTCTAGGAATTCATATCCAGTCAAAGCCTGCCTTTTCTGCTCTTTTCCCAAACCACTGCAATATTGTCATCTTGCACTGAGAAACCCTCAGGTGTTCAGAGATCATACTGCCAAATCCGCATGAGCATGAGTGGCGATGGTTCTCCATGTTCTCACATGCTTGGAAAAAAAACCCCAGTGGTTATTTTGAAGTAGAAGCAGCACAGAATGCCTGCTTAGTGCATCTTTCACCAGGACCCTGAGAAAGAGCTAACATTTCCCAGGCCAATCTTCCATTTGAAGAGAAAAGGCTCTTGCCGTTGTCCTCATTTGTATTGGGAAGAACACATCCAGCCTTGGACAATGAATATTTCTATTGCACCAGGGCCAAATGGGCCTCAAACATCAAGTTTTAAGTTCTGCTCTGACTCAAAGACTCATGGTCATCCTGTGAGTGCTCTTTGCTGCTTCCAGCTCTGACTCACAGGCATAAAAAGGTTTGCAGAAATTCAGGGGGGAAGGGGGAAAAAAAGATAGTTGCTTGTCTCTTTTTGCATAAAAAAGAGACTTGGCCTTGCAACCTCTGCCATCACCATGTGTGTAGCCATTGCTGCCATGTACTTTTCTAATCCTTTTTATTGCATTAGCTTCTCACTTCGTCTTGCTTTTGGACTGAAAGAAATTTGGAGATGGACCCATCTATCTGTATAGTATAGCATACGCTGGCTAGAGAATTACACACCATGAGCTTTCAGGTAACGTCTTTATCATTTGCAATCCAAGATAGTGAAAGGCTGAAATTTTGTAGAACTTTTCTTCCTGTCAAGCAATATAGCCTGGTTTAAAAGGACTGTGACTCAGTGGAAACGATGCAGACTGGATAGCACAGAAATGACCTGCCAGTAACAAGAGAGCTAAAAAGAAATCAGGAATTCTGGATTTGAAGGTGAGCGTGAATAGATTGGCCAATATTTCCTCCAAACCCTTCCAAAATGTCTCTGTCTCTGTCTATCTTCATTAACGCTGGCTCAGGCTACATGGTCCTAGTCTATATTTCAGACCATCTCCCTCCTTTTACTGTTTCCAGTTTTCCTTGCTTGGTCAGTCCCTACCTCCTCTTTCTCACCTCAGCTGCCTTTCCATCCACCTCCCCCGTTTATAAATCCTTCATACATCTAAACTGTATTTTGCCCCATTCAACCTCCCAACAGTGTTTCTCTCCCTTCTTGTCACCTTTACCTGCTGAGATCCTTTATTTTACACACACACACACACACACCCATATTTGGATAAGACAGCTTTCTCCTCCATACGACTGGAGCACCAGGAAAAGAACCTGAACAGAAGAGCTGTTCTCTGCCGCATTCTCACTTCCAGCCCTGCTTCCAGCTCAGCCCACAGTAGTTCCAGACACTACTACACGAGATGCTTTCTAGCCCACCATAAACTCAGATGTTCTGCAGGGATGGAGCACGCACATGAGGACACTGCCAGGGCTGGAAGATGGCCAGTGATGAAAATATCTTCAGGAGATTTGAACTCTACAAAGATTTGCAAGTTTCCAGCCCAAACTTGTGCAAAATGCAGATTTCACACTTCCAACAGTGCCTTATTACTTGATCAAGAGAGATTTTCAGAGGGATTCAAAAGAGCCATCTTCAATAGGAAAGCAACCGTTTCCTACTGCATTTTTAATCTCTTCCTCAAAGCATAGAAATAAGAGCATTAAAAACAAAAAAAAAAAAGAAAAACCACTAAAATTATGTTAATTTTTTTAAAAGTTTGATTTTATCTTGAACTCCCCTTCGGACAGAGAAAAAAAGCCATTCTATTTTATTATACTTACTTTATGGCAGCACACCGCTTTGAAAATTTCAGCCTACATAGTTCAGCCTCGAGAATGCGAGTAATAATTAAAAACAGAATACTGAGCTGCCAGGTATCACATAACTTTAATGATAATCAAAGCTACCAGCCCCACCTATAATCACGTCTTTAAAAGAATAGAAATGAACCAGCCATTTCTAACCACTTTAGTTCATTATTACTACACCTTTCCTCCCCCAATCTGACACTCTTCTGCAGCTCCTCCCATCTCAGCCTGAGCACATTGTGGAAAGACCAGTCACAGCCTCGGGGCTGATTGTTTTCTAGGACATGTACACAGAAGATTTCACTACATCTGGCAGTTTAATGCTGCAGCACATTGTACAATAACATCGTAATATTTTCAAGCAACTGTGGAATGCTCTATTCTTTCTGAATCAGTCAAGAGTTTCATTACCTAAATCCGTGTGAGAACACAGGAAGCTGTGTTTCCCCAACTCCTGAAATATCTGCCTCAGGAAGGAAGGTATATTGTCTTTCTGATGCCTCTGTTTTGCTTGTGAGGTGGTTCTGTGTGCCTGTTTTGCAACAGCACTACAGAAGCAAACCAATTCAAATCTCCTATGGAAATGCCATGTTTGCTAGACAAAGTTTGCATCCTTTTAACTCAAGGGTGACTGGCTCTTGAGCATATCTCTAACATTATCAAAACCTCTATGATCTGGGGAGCTCCAAAGTACAATTGTTTGTGCTGCAGTGGGAAATGAACAACATGAAAATGATTCCCTGCATTACAACAACCCCATGTTTTTGTTTTGAGAAGGGGAAATATACTTCCTGAAAGTCTTTAGCTAAGTCCAGGACAAAAAAAGAAAACCTACTTTAATCTTTCAGTGTGTGAAAAATAATATCTTCAGCAAGGGATGATTTTTATGACCTCTGAAGGCATGAAAACAGAGCTGAAATAATAATGATTACCCAGACTTCAATCTCCCTCATTATTTGTCTACACAACTCCCAATCCAGGCACCAGGAATTTGATCTGACTAATAAAACCTAAAGATTCAGGACCTTCAGGAAAATAATACTACCCAAGTGCAAGTTGCTGACATGATAAATCTCAATCCACAAGTGTAAATCATCAAAATATCTCTGTGAAGTTTAGCTTCTTGGACTTAAAAGGATAGTTTTAGAATGCTTAAAAATAGTTTCTGAAAATTATGCCTTTTCTTTTTCCTATATTCTGTTCTTCCGTTCCTACTAACAAAAGACACAGTTCACAGAAGTACTCACACATGAGCACACCATCAAGTCCTATTGGTGTCAGCTGGGAAGTGAATTTGAATTTACACGAATCTAAGCAACCCTTTTGACTGGTTCTCTTGTAGCATCCCATCCTTATTGACCTGCAAGCACCTGCCTCTGATATATAGATATCCAGTCCTGGGTCCTGATCCGTCATGTGCATGCTTCAGTTTAGCTGCAGGAATACACCCACTAGCTCACAAGCTTGATACTGGCTGCAGTAGGCTTTGGGTTAGACCTGGGAAGATTGCCACTAGAAGTTACTACAAATGCAGACAGAGACAAGCAAGCTCTGAGAGAGCTGTCAGAAGAGGCTGGCAAGTCCCTTTCTGGGCATTGTTTCAGTCACCAAAGGGGATGAGGGACACAAGCACCCAAGAAGGAATGGCAGAGCAGGTAACTGAGTCCATCAAGAAGACATCCCACATGACTCTTTCCCAAAATGGGATATGATCAGAAAAAAGTCAGTAGCCAGAAGCAATCTTTATACAAGGAAAAGGAGCGCTGGGGTTCTGAGCCATGCTGCAGACTGGCGTTTATTCCTGTGGTGAGAACACAAGGCAGCTGTAAGCAACAACCCAGCCTTGTGCTCACCAGTGATTCAGGAAATTTTATCCTCACCACATCTACTGTTCTCATATTTACTGGACTGGGAGAGCTGGCATGTTCTAGCAAGGCTAGAGGAAAAGGATAATACTTGAAAAAGGTGACAAAGGGGGGTTTCTTCTTGTGATCATAAATAAATGTTTTTAGAAGGGCAAGATGCTCCTTAAGGTAACAGGATTCTTTCTCCGCTACTACTCATTAGATTGGATAAACATTTCACAGCAACAAAATAAAGGCCCAGTGGGCTCTGGTAGTTCAGACCACTTGTTATTCTGTCTCTCTCTCAGCTTACACAGGCAACTTGAATTTTTTTTAATTTCACATATCCATCTTTATGCACAGTCAACATTGGCCATCTGGTATACAATAGAAAAAGATTGTGAGGGATATAACATAGTGCTTTCAGGCCATGTATATTATCAGCTCAGAAATCTTCCCCACAACAATCTATGGTAAGAAATAAAGAACAAAAGAAAGCACTCTTACATGCTGCTGAATAGGGTAAGATAGAACACTCGTTCAGGACTCCTTAATGTGTTTTTTGTATTCTCCCATGGATACATTTGTACTTTATAATTCGGTTTCTCCGCTGTCCAATTATCTACAGACAATTTAGTTTTGGGTGGATTATAATAGGTTCTGCTTCAGTTCATCCAAGACAGAATCATAGATGGCTGATACAAGGCCAGCATCAAAGGAGGGGCAGATTGCTGAAGTATTTTCAGGGTCACTTCTTATTCTGAGCTTCCTACAGCGTGTCCAAATATATTGTAAACTTAGCTTCTTATGTTCTGCCTCAGCCCATATCCAGGTCTGAGGCAGAAGTTTTTACCTCCCTGCTTATTTGAAACATCTTTGAAATATAAACAATTACCAGCTCACCTCTTGTGCAGGGCCCAGAAATAGCCTACCTTTCCACTCTCTGTGCTCCTAACATGGCTGTTTCTCTCATTTTTTCAAGATCAGCAACTAAAGACAATCCTCTCTATTGCCAAACTTACCTGACATACAATCAAGCATAAGAGCTTGGGTTTGATCGTTTTATTTTAACCTTTTCACTTAGGAGGACTGGAACTTGGGGAACAATTCTTTTTAAGTGCTTTTTAAATGACAAGTCTGCACTTCACAGTTCAGCCACTGTGATACTGCATGTGCCTGGGAATATACTGACAGAGGGATAAATTGATTGTGTTGAGAGCTCAGCTATTACAGCGCATTAATACCACAGACCTTAACTTCTCTGTAATTCTCACATGCAGCTTCCTGCAATACTATAAAGTCTCTATTGTCTTGTACAGAACAGAGACTGGTACTTTCCTCCTTTTTAAAATATACTTGACATTTATAATACCATCAAAAGCTTTGAGGTTTTCTGACAAAAGCTCTCAAAGCCTTGCTTCCTGTTCTGATCTACAGGCAGACACAAGATTCACAGTAGAGCAGCATGTGCACCAGCAAGCCCTCAGTTTCTGAAGGGTTCGTGTGTTTTAGATATTTTTTTTTTTGCATTTTCGCTCTCCCAACATGCACTACTGGCTGCTACTTTCATTGAAAATCAGCATCAAGGTGATCTTAAGACTCTGTTTTGAGTGAAGGTAGACTTTCAAAGTATTAGCTGCCAGACACCAGCAAGCTCTTCAAAGCAGATTCTTGGAACCCCTGAGTGACCTTTTCCATTGTCTGGTTTGCTTTTTCCATTATTTCCCCATCAGAGCTAAAATCTACTGCTTTGGGATGTCGCTGTGGCAATCAACACTGTGCATCTTGACCTAGAAGTGATTCAGATGGTGTGAGTCCTTATTCCAAACCCATAGGCTCTCCCTGCTAGCCCTCAATCTTCTTCCAAACTATGGGAATGGTCCATTTGACTCATGCACACAACACAGGTCCAACTTCAGTGGCTTCCCTCCAGACTGGGAGTACCCAGCTGGCAAGAGCACCCTGCTGTTTAGGTCTTCAGGGTGACATGAGCTTTGGATCCTGCCAGCAGAGACACGCCTGGAGCCTCCTACAGAGAGCACCTGAGCTGTTCAAAAACACCTATCCTGAAGAGCAAATACTCCATTCCCTCTACAGTTTTCTTGACATTTCTGAATTTCCTATTGTTGCCAGAAGAATAACTCATGGATTATAACCCTACTTGGTGGAGTACCTCTCCCTAGAGGCAGGAATATGTTGATTCTGTGAATAATGGAAGGACCTTGGCAATAGCTTCCACCGGATAATATCCATTTCCTCCCACTAAAACACTTAATTTCCATCACAAAATATCCTTAGAAGGATATTTTTCACTTAGATAGTTGTGCTGCCTCCAAGATCAACCAGTCAGACAGGTCTAGAGGTTTATTCCTTTATCTCCAAAATCCTTTTAGCCTACTACACCCTCACAACCCAAAGGCACAACTGAAAAACCAATATCCGCAACATCATTAAACCCTTTGCAAAGGATTAAACTTCAAGACAATAAACTAATGTAGTCAGTGGGCTAACATAAGCTAGGTTGACTTTCACTATCTAGCTTCTAGCAGTGACTCTGCCAACTCTGCTGGGCCTGTTTACATTGTAGACGGCCTCTTAATTATGTCTCCAAAAATCTAGCAGTGTATCTTGTCCACACCCTGTTTTTTACAGGAAGCAGCAATGCCTTTCAGTGCCTCTAGGTGACTGCTCTGTGATAATTAGGCCTGTTTTGCAGAAGCCTTTGGGCTGCAAACAGCTAAGGACTCTCAACTCACTCCTCTCAAGAGCTCATGCCCAGGTCCTAGGACAACCATCAAACAGCGATTCCACACACCCAGTTCCCTGGGCATTTTTCCCCATGAACCATTTCAAACCATTTCAGAACCACGAGGAGGGTAGTAGCAGAGTCCATCATTTCTGATGGGCTGAGAGTTATGTCAGAGAAGAAAGTAATGTGATTTCCTGCACAACTGGAGATTGTGCCACAGAGTGAAGGATCAGTGTTCAAAGGGGCTGAAGAGGGTGGACTACTCCCAGCACACACATCAGCATCATAGCATCTTCGCATATAAGGCAAGACATCATACTGCAGCTGGCAAATCTGATGTGCCAGTGAAATACAAAACGTACTCACCATGGCCTCAGAGATCATTAGGATCCATAAACTTCAATTTAGGAATCACCAACTTAGGCTTTAATAATATAAAAAGTCCATACACAGCTTAAATTTTTGTCAAAAGTATTCACCTTTATGGATATGCAGACAAACCACAACTTTGCTTGAAATCGTTGTTCCCATGCTATAGCCTAGTTTCCAAGCTTCCCACCAAATATCTTACAGGATACAGTTCACCTGTATCCATTTTAGATGTATAACTTTGAATGAGATACATCATACCCCAAAAGTGTCTGTATCTCTTCACTGACCAGAGAGAGAATCTGGGGTGGAGGGATACAAGTTGGAATGTAAATACTCGTTTTGTAGAGCTTTGAAGTCAGGAGGGAGAGAACCCACTAACCTAACTTTGAATCAGATTCACCTTTGGCAGCACTGGGACAACGTACCAAGAGACAAAGTAGATTTTCCTGTAGCAACTGCATCTAAACCAGAGTCAGAAGGTGTGTGTTGCTGTTGTGATAAGTCCCATGACCTGCATTATGCAAGCAGACAGGCAGCACTGTTGCAGTGCTTCCTTCTGGCCTTCCATCAATATACACTTGGCTACATTTCTTGCAAGGTAGCTTGAATTTTTCACATGACCAGTTCCATTTATTTACACCATCGATCTTTGTTCATTGCCTATCGTCATGTAGCACTATGTAGGCTGAAATAAACACTGTATGTGTGCTTGTGTACACCTATGTAAATATATGCGTATAACACATAACTGTATATATACACACACATATTTTGTAGATTTAGGCCTGGATCTTGGTCAACAATGAGCAAGTTAGAAATACCTGTTCACTCCAGTACACTTAGATCTTAGATGTTAGCGTTTGTCTTCACCAAGCAGCCCCTAGCTTTAGAACAGTAGCAGTTTCCACTCAGACACTTGCAGTCGAGAAGGGTCACAAGTTTGCTGACATATAGTATAAGGAAAAAAACAGAAAGCTTGTTAATATAGCTTATTGATCCCTGTGAAGCAACAACCGTTTTTGTCAACGCAGAGAGACAGGAGCAACAGCAGAAATATATCAAAAAAGACCATTTAAATTGCTTTGCAAGCACTGTCAGTTTGGACATAAAGTCTTCCTGGCATTTCTTCATGGCTTGTCCATGCTCCCGGTAAGAACTCAGTTTTGGTAAGAACTGAGATTGTTAAAGAAGGTACCCACAAAGGCCAGCCTAGCACCTCTAATAACATCCACACCAGTTGCTTGTTTTTCTGCTCCTCAGGTTCTGCATTGGCACAAAGCAGAGGCTGAATGAAACGCAAGAGTTAGCTAGGCCAGTTCATGTCTTGTGTTGCAACTCTGTGGGAGGGAACGTTTGCTCTCGCTATTGTAAATTAGGGAGAATAATTCCCTCATCACTGGCTGGGGCGGAGCTGCCACAGAATTGCACACCTTTGCTTTCTTAAACCCAGCTAAGGGCTATTACAGTTCCATGTGTAACCATGAAGCAAATAATTAGCTTAACCTGCCCATGCTAGCTTGGATCTGGGACTCTCGCTGTCCTGGTAGCCCTAGGAACAAAGATAATAAAGCAATGGGAAAAGAAATAGAAAGTGACATGGCTATTTTCAAACTATCAAGTGAAATCTGTTCTTCAATACAGCGCATAGCTCATATTTGTTGGGTCACTGTTATACAGGATAAGAACAGCTGCCTAACAAGAATCTGATCCAGTGACAAATGGTCGAGCTGCCGCAGGGAGAGAGGATAGTGTTACTAAGAAAAGTTGTTCAGAGCAGAGGACGTCTGGTCCCTTTCTGTAGTACCAGGTGACCAAAAAAAATAGTTTATTGTAAGCTGAGGAGGTTTTCAGGCACTTCTCTCCCTCTGTGTCTGCTCTGAGCCCAAGACTTCAAGTTGGCTCAAACATCTGCTGCGTTTATCTGCCCAGTTCCTCAGAAATATTGGGGAATGGTCAAAGGGCTCCTTCAGTTCTCCTGTGCAAGGCTCTTTTACACACAGACCTCCTGTTTACCATGTGCATGAAGGTGAGAGGGAAGATCTAGCCTAAGTAAGCAACCTCTGTAGGAACAACATACAGGCATACACATGTAGTTTCATCTGAAGAACTCAAAATATTTAGAAGCTGTTATTAACTAACCTCCTAAACTCTCCTGCGACATAGACAGGTAGCCCCATGGCTTCGAGGACATGGTGAAGAAGTTCTGATGTCATTTGTGTTGTTTTAAACTTATACCAGCCCATTTCAGTTGGAGCAAGATGGCTGGAAGCTAAACAAATGCTGAAGCTGAGACCTTAAAACTGGAACACATTTGTGGATTTAGCAGCTTAAATTTTCCAACAAATGCAGATTTATAGCATGAAGTCTCTGAAGCCGAACATCTCAGACCTAAAGGCATCGGGCTTAACCTATGCTTAAAGGTCCCTCAGCACCTGATAGACTTCACAGCTGCTGATTTTTATTGCTAGAACCAGACAGTTCAAACTGAGGACATCAGCCAGTTTAATAAAAGCACAGCAAAATATCTCAACAGTGACCTATTCCAAGTATCATGTGTTATGGGCATGCTCATGCCTTATCACCAAGTCATGTTTGAACAGGTCGTTAGACTGGAAACAGCAGCTTGCTACACCTGGCTGTGGAGCACTTGACCATTGCAAGGAGAAGCTGAACCCTCTGAAAGTGAAATCTACCAATCACTATAGGCTATAAGGCTATAAGAAAGTGACAACACTGCACAGTCTGAACATGAGATGGAGAAGGAATAGGAGGAGGAAAAAGCTTTGGTCTTCTCCTCCAAACTTTTTTTCTCCAACAGAATTATGAGTAGCTGCAAGTAAATTTGAGCATCAGTCTATGCACGGATAGTCTTACTTTGCAGAGATCCATCCATGTCTAAAAGTAAAGGGCCTCCTAGAAATCCTTCTATACTACAAAGTATGCATAAGTTGGTTTCTACTTATTTCTCCAGAGGGTTAAACTGTGGAGACTTCAGGGAGTGGGAGAGCGGGTAGAGAGGGCATGTCCATTGTCACAAATTCTCTCAAACAAATGGGAATGCAGTGGCTAGCACCGTAAGTGGGACTAAACTTCTCAGACCAGCACTGGAAAAAACAAACAGTGGGGAGTTTCCATTCCCGGAGTCAGTTTAGACCCCAAGTCAGACAGGGCTGGCTGCATTCATTAGAAAATTTAAGCTGCTAAACCCACAACTGTGTTCCAGCTTTTAGGTCTCAGCTTTTGTTTAACTTCCAGCCAGCTCAGTCTCAACTGAAACAGGCTGGTAAAAAGATAAAAAGAAGAAATGACTCCAAAGCTTCTAGACCAGGAGCACTGTTTGGAGTTCTCTTAACCAAATGGATCTGGCTTTGCAGAAGAAAGAAATGCAATAGGCATGATTTTTAAAGTTCAGTCCTCTGGGGCTGTCACAACAATGAAGGCTTCCTTACTTGGTCAGTGCTCTCTGTCACTTGTGTTCACAAGCACAGTCACTGGTGCAGGTCTCAGCACCTGCCTCTAAGGCTGCATACTAATGCCTGGGTTTCCCTATGCCTTGCTTTGGAGGAAATGCTGACCTAGTGTAGCTCCATCTCTTAACCACATCTGCTCTTCTCCAGCTCCATAATTCCCAAGACTTCTTTTCTGGCAAGTTATGTTTTGGCTGAGTCAGCTCCCTGAGCCGGTTTCTCTGAGCCCTGCATGGTCAGCAAATGGGCCAGGACAAGTAGCTGAAATATCTTACACTCTGCAGTCACCAACATGTGGAGCCACAGACAGTGTTGGTTTGGCTGAAGTGGAAAGGTGTCTCCACTGTTTGGTTTTGTAGGTGAATGTCATTTTGCACAGGCCACTAGTAGCCCCATCCCAAAACTCAGCACTTGCTACATGAATCCCATTTCCAGTTTCTCTAAAGATGGGCAGAAAAGCAGCAGCACACACAGACTTGATAACAGGTCTTTGAGGTGTGTATGCACCTACTGTTTTCTTGAGACTATCTACCTAGATACTACAAATTTATCTGCTTCACCCTGACCCTGTGAGCAATAGGTGATGATAGAAGCTGATACAGCAAGCAAAGATATACTTAGCAAAATCTGAGAACAGATTTGATATCTTGGAAACAAACCCAAAGATTCATCCCTGCTTGTAGCCCTAGGGATTCAGGCAACATTTTGTCTTTCAAAGACTGCTTTTAGTTCTGAGTAATCTCCATTTCCATGGCCATCTGCCTCATTGTGATTGCAGTGGTACCACACTTGCACTGAGAATGGCTCTACCTGGTTCCAGACTCTCACAGCAACTGACAATGTGCTCACTTTCATGGTTCACACCTGATTAGCCCCACAAATACCATTAATGACACCTCCAGGAGCTGGGAGTCCATGGTTACCAGCAGCCTGGTGGCCAAACACTCTCCATAGTTTAGACAATTCATTTTATACAGGACTGTTAATACACTCCGTTTATTATATTATTACTATGAATAACTCCATTAAGCTCTTTGGTTTGTGTTACTTTGGCATAAAGAGCATACACTGTGGCATAAAGAGCGTACACTGCCACATAGGATGTCCTGGCTGAGAAGCTGCTTTGCCTGGATATGTGACTGAGATCATGCTCCCCCCAGCAACTTTTGCTGGCTATCTGCACCACACTAACTCTCAGACAAGGTACCTCCTGCCCAGCCACTGGTTTGAATCCCTGGTAACTCTACCCAGCTCTCTCTGTTCTGCACTGACCAGCAACCAAGTCTGCTCTTTTCCGTTTCTTTTTCCACCTGGCGCTTACTTCTCCTCCCCAGTCCCATTTCATTTCCCTCCACTCGTTTCTGCAACTTATATGCTTTGGTTTTCTTTCTCCTTAGCTTCTCTCTTGCTAAACACATGAAAGACTTGTACCATAACACTCGTGGCCATCATGCTACTCAATCTATTTCTTTGTTTTCCCTTTTCCCACTCTGCTTCCATTTTCACCACAAAGACCATAAAGGCTGCAAATCAGAGATGATTTCCTGGAGCTAGGTTTTTCCAACACCCAGCCCAGTGGGGCCCCATTCTGCCATATACAGTGCTGATAAATAGCAGTACAAATCTACTCAAACAGGGGAGGACCAGAGGAATGTGATAGAAAATAGTTACCCAGAAAGCCTAGCACCCCTTGATTTCTATCATCTGTCAAGGACTATGCTTATATCTGTGCCCCACATTACTGGGTTTTTTTTGGACTCTGTCACACTAAAAGCAAGTTGACTATTTCTCCACACCAATGGGATAACTAAGATATGCCTTATTCAAATATAGAGGTAAAATGTGTTTCAAAATTGTTTATAACCCAAAAGAACATGAAGAAATACAGATTATTTTTTTTTAATTTAAATTCACTGACCAGAGCCATGTTTTTGTCTTCAGACAAATAAGTCAAAAATTCCCTCCCTTCTCATTAAACCTGTACCTACCAATATATCAGAATTCATTTTCATCTGAGCAACAAGCAAATAACTTTTGAACATGGTAAATGCATCCTGACCTTAAAAAATCACACTTCTGAAGTTTTAAAACAGTACACCCTTAAAAAGGTCCCCTAGAGAAGTGGGTCATTTTTTCAACAGATGGAGAGCACCCCAACCAAACACAGATGCTGTCTTCACATGGCTTCCAGCACCACTGAAGTAAGAGGCTGCTCTTGCAGCTGCTGAGCACAATATATTATGTCTGCACCACCAAAGCCTCTAAGAACCTGAGTGTGCAGAATCAGAGGCCATCCTACCTTCTGCCTTTGATGAGGGTTTTCCAAGTGGGTGAACTAAATCCTTCAAAAGGAAACAAAAGACCAGTGCCATTGTGAGCCCTGCAAGGACCGCTCACTTCATGCAGCCATCACCAGGGAGGGCTCAGATCTCTTGGTGTGCAGCAACCCAAGTTGCAGGAGCAACTTACCTAAGCAGAGCAGCATTTGGAGCTGGGGGCAGCCAATGGTTCTGCAGTGGGCTAGGCAAGCCTTCATTTGCCAGAGTTCATGCTCTCCCCTTGCACTGTGGGTAGGAGTCACATTCCAGCAATTAGCACAGCAGCACCAGAAACGCAGTGAGCAGGACTGCCTGACTGAGACCCCACAGCAGCAGATCTGCCGGCTGGATTTCATCCCCTTGGCTGCCAGAAACAGCTTTGTACCATGACTCGGTTAACTAATGTCCAAAAGGCAACTGTAACGGTATGCAAGTGCCTCCTAAATTAGGGAATTATGAGGCCTTCCTCAGTCAAATTATGAGGATGCATAGAAATGTGATAAATAAGGGAGCTATCACAGTCAGCTAGATTGTGGGTTCCCTTTACGCAGCCAAAGGTGCAAGAAGTCACAACTTCTGCTTGACAGAAGTTACCACTTACCCACAGAGCTGCAATAAATGACAGTGTAAATACCACCAGACCATTGCACATGAGAAAATAAGATGAAAAAAAAAAAGAAAAAAGAAAAAAGTTGATACAAATCACCTCTGAATTGAGTTTATTCAGAGGGAGTAGGCTCACATGTTCCGCTTTGCATTTGCAAAGAGTATCTGCACAGCTTCTGGAGTGGGAGGCAGAGAGCTTCCTGAAGCTCTCATAATGACCTCAACACGTCTTAAGGTTGCTAATGGCTAATGCAGTCAAAACAGGGTTCAGGGATAACTAGGAAACTTTGAGTAAAGGTATAGCAGCCTTCAAAAGCAGTCATACAAAGTCATTACTTACTACAAATTCTCAGTTGCAAGCTTTTTCAGAAATATGAATATTTTCATCATGTTTGGAAAGTGCTTCACACCTTGCAAGCACTATTAATAAAAGCGAGCAGAAGAGAAGCTGCTAAATTATAACAGATGCCAACATAAACAAGAAGGAGCTCTGGATGCCTGGTCTCTAACATTGCACCCATGATTTGGGTGTCACCAAGTCATTGTCAAACCTACTGCCAATAAGAAAGTGGGTGGGAAAAACAGGGTAAAGGGAATGGATCTGCTTAATAATAAAGCCTAACCAGTGCTTTAGAAAACATACGGTTCTCTATTATTTAATTTGAAATACATTTAAAAGTCCAGGTTTCAGTCAGTTGAAGTACCAAATATGAAGTTAATTTAAAGAATTTACAGGTTGCATTTATGAAGGTTTGGATATCTCCATTTTCTTTTAATGGTGGAAATTTAGAGAAAATAACCACTCGCTCTTGAAGGGGAGCATACAGAGGTGACAGCTCTCTTAAAAATTCTTTTTGAATGCTTTGAGAAGAGTCAGCATTGATCAGACTTCACATTTCAAAGCTTCACAGAGGAAGCAGCTTTGGACACAGATCCAGGGAAAGAAAGCTACGTTTGCAATACATATGGTAGTCCATTAGCATTATGTTTTCAACACTTCAGTGAAACCTGTGATTTCCTGCATGTTGACTGATGCGCTACAGCATAAATTCACTCTCACACAGTATTTATAGCTGCTGGCATCCAAGACTCAGTTGCAATGTCTATTCAGTGTCTCTTCACATGAAGTCCTATAATGGGCTGTCTCAGCTACAGGCAGAATGACAAGCCTTACCTTTCCTTCATCTTTAGGTCAGCATTTCTTAATCAGTTATGGTGAGTTAACAAGCCTGGTGTCATTTTGGTAACATACAAAGGAAAGAGCTCATACTACGGATCTGGCAAGAAAATGCTGTTCTGCCCTCCACTAGAACTCCATCCTACATCATTATAATATTTAGAAAGAGATAAAACTGCATATTTCACACACATTTCTCTTCTGGCTGACCTCAGCTGTCAGCACTGGAGAAACTGGTACTGCTGACACAGCATTACCTCTAGACCAGTTCTGCTCTGCTCACTGTCCAGTATTACTGTTGACTCTCTTTGAAAGGCTTTCACATGCCCACATGAATGACTTTAACCCCTTACCTGACAACAAAAGCAAAAAATGTAGTGCTTTAGTCATGGGTGTGGGAGGGAGGATTGGATTTGTAACGCACTATCTCACCCTGCCCTCAGCATAGCCTCCATAGAGCTGCTAGGAAAGAGCTACTTGAGAAGAACAGAGATTTTGTTTCTCCCTGCTCTATCTTCCTTGTGCACTTTTTTTCTGCCCTAAAAGCTTACAAATCTAACCAGATATTTTGTATTTATTACATTATAGCTTATTACAGTGAGACCGTAATCTCAGTTGATGCCTCCCAGTGAAAGGTACCAAATGAGACTCTCAATAGAGAGACAGCAAGTCCATGACCACTGACAGAGAACTGGGAAGGGACACATGAATGTTTGAAACTTCCTCACAGAAGGGTGTTGGGCGGTTGTTTCTGGCTGTACCTATTCCCAGCATAACTAAGAATCTGAAGACTACCCTTGTAAGGTCAGATCTAAGGTACACTTATGCCAATGTCCAGTCTCTACCAGTGGCCAGCAGCGGAAGAGTAGGAGAGAAGAGCATAAGGAATGGGTCACAGACTGAGTAATCCCTTCCATGGTACATGCTCCAAGCTTCCAGCAACTGGCCATTTACAGACTTCCTGAGCTAGAAGCCACATCCGGACCATTGTATTTAATAGCCACTGATGGACCTATCTTCTATTAATTTGTATAATCCTTTTTTGAATTCATTTTTACTCTTGGCCTCCACAACATCCCATTGCAACCAGTTCCAAATTTTAATTGTGGACTGTGTGAAAAAGTACTTCCTCTTGTTTGTCTTAAACCTGCTGCCCAATCATCTCATTGGGTGTCCCCAGTTGTGTCACAAGAAATACTGATTAATCGTTTCCTATTCACCTTCTCCACAGCAGCCACAGTTTTACAAACCTCTATCACCTCACTCATCTATACCTACCCTTACTCACCCCTTCTATTTAGTCTCTGCTCTGCTTTTAATAGCCCTGCAATACTCTCTTTGAAACCAAACATGTAATATTTTTGATACAGGTGCAATTTGCATGCAAGCAGTAGTACAACAGAGGTTTTCCATTCTCTTCTCCTCCTCTTATTTCTATTATGTCTTTTTGCCCACATCTAATTGTAAGCTGAGACCTCAAAAAAAATCCTTCCAACAACTCAAAGATCTTTCTCATGGTGATAGCACATCATCCAGGGTTCGTTATGCATCCATACGCACTAAACTCACTTTTCCCTTCTCCCCTGTGCATTATTTCACATCTACCAACACTTTATCGTATCTGCTGGTTTATCAGCTAGGCACAAAATATGCTGAAACCCTCCCGCAGCTCCTGGCACAGCCTGACATTTCACTATGCTATGTAACGGTGCACTCAGCAATTTAGGTCATCAACTGCTTCTGCTGATTGTTGTTTAAGCTCATTGAACAGCACAGGTACTTGATAGAAGGCAATGGCAGCTTCCCCAGTTTGGAAAAGACAAGTGCTACTTGCACTTGAATAGCCTGTAGGCACTGAGCATGTCCACTAAATCCCAGTTGTCTCAGGAACTCAGTGAGGAAAATTACTGAAGCCACTGAAAGCCCAGATTACACTGATCACTCATGTCTCCATGCTTGCTGACTTAGCCCCATTTGTGAAGCAGAGCTCTCTCCAGCAGGGACACAGCCACTCTTTCCCCTCAGTCACTCCATACTGAGTCTGTTTTACACATTCTGTGAAGTTACCCTGTGTGGAAGTCAAACACATCTCTTTCGACTGTGCTATCACCTCTTGCAAAGATCAGCATCACCATTTTTTTAACTTATCTGGCAAGAAGTCCTATTTAAGCAACAGGTCCCTTAGCAGTTATGCTGGTGTCCAGCACATTCAATACAATTATATTGAATATTATTATTCAATGTTATTTCTGGAGTCAATACTAGCCCCATCTGCCTGGCATGCTGCTCAGTCACCAGCAGGCTCTTGTCTTTTTGTGCCTGCCACACCAAGACACTAGGATGAAGACCGAAGCTGCTCAGGGAGTCTGTAGGCAGGAGGGCTGCACTTATTTTATGCTGAAAATAAACTTCCAGACACATGGGCTTGCACCAGCAGTTTGCCTGTGGCAAAATGGGATGTCTGGGCTGAAGAAATCCTGCTCAGAAAGGCTTCCTGTGAAAGCCTTGTCTTGCATTCCAACAAGGCTCAGTGCAAGGGTTAGAGGAGGCTTAAGTAGGGTGGGACAGGGCCATGGTGGAGCAGCTCCAAGGCAAGCCCCTTTCCCAGGACTTACCCTGCCACCCCAGGGCTATTTTCAATTTAGAAGCCTCCCAGCAGGAGAGCCACAGGCAGATGAAGCTTTCCACCTCATAGGGCTCCTGGGGTCATCCACAGGGTAAATCAGCTTTGGCTTTGGGTCTCATTTGGGCATTGAGAGGTCTGTTGTATAGGCTGAGAGAGGAGGAAGAGGCAAAGAACTTCCTTAGCCATCGTCACTGGAGCTGAAAGAAGGACACAGGGCATCCCCTAGCTCAGCTCCTCTGAGCAGGGTGGAAAGATATTAAAAGTAATACCCAAACAGTAACACTCTTCTCAAGTGCTGTAAATTGATGGGATGAAGTGGAAAGAAAGGGAGGAGCAGGAAGTGGTAACTTATTTGGACTCCTGAAATGAAACTCCAGTTCTCAGAGGGTTTCACAGCTTGTCACTTGTTTTCACCTGGTCAGAAAGACCCAAGCAACAAATCAGGCAATGACATTGCGCTGTTTGTGGCTGCTACTGGACACAACTTCAAAATCAAAGAGAAATGAAGCTATTTTTTGCTTCATGGAGCCCTTACCTCAGCTTCCTTTGACCTTCGAAGCAATCACTTTTCCTGCTTTGGCATCCTAAAAACAGCCCATATCTGCAGAATTTCTCTCCTTCCAATGCATATACATGTACTTCTATAATGGACTTTTCCATGAACTCCTCTGACTTCAGCAAAATCTAAGCAGATGGAATATTTCAAAAAAAAATGTAGACATTCCTGCCAAACACATTTCCACAGATAAACCCAGCAAAACTCATGTGCAAGATCTGGGCAGTTGCTTGCTCAGGTAGCATCACTCTAGGGAACTGAGAAGGAAATTCAACTATAGAATCGTAGTGTTGTTTAGGTTGGAAAAGACCTTTAAGACAAAGTCCAACCATTAACCTAACACTGCCAAGTCCACCACCAAACCATGTCCCTAAGTTCCACATCTACAACATCTTTTAAATACATCCAGTGATGAGGACTCGCCCATTTCCCTGGGCAGCCTGATCCAGTGCTTGATAGCCCTTTCAGTGAAGAAGTTTTTCCTAATATCCAATCTGAACCTCCCCCTGTGCAACTTGTGGCCATTTCCTCTTGTCCTGTCGCTTGCTACTTGGGAGAAAAGACCAACACTCACTTCGCTTGGAAAGGCCTCTTCATTTTAGGATGGCATGAGCAACTATAGATGAGCACAAAGCAAGGATGTAAAATGTTGAGGTTCCAAGTTATGAATGAGCATTTTGTCCGATTCTTTGCTCCACAGCCCTATTATAGCCATCAGAAGCTTCCTGCAGTGCCCCTCCAGTTGTACTGCATGAAGCTCTCGCACCTTTTCTCATTATCTCAGTGATAAACACCCACACAAGAAGTTTACTCACAAAAAAGTACATGCAAAATTTCTGAATGCCCCAGGGTCCAACAGCAAGTAGAAAAACATAAAATAAAATAAAATAAGATGGGGCGCTGTTCCTGCCTCCTCATTTTAGCTATCATTTTGGCACATGCCAGAACATTATCCCAAGCAAAACATCACCGACTAAAGAACAAGGATTTGCATGCAATTCCAGCAGTGGGAATAACCACAGTGCAAGCTATTCCTTCTGAGGATCTGCACAAGATCCATCTTTGCACACCAGCTGCACAATAAATGGCTGCAACATCTAATGCTATTTGTATTTTTAATTGCATTATCAACTGACATAATAGCTGATGTTTCTGCACAAAAACATGCTTATTACACTGATGCTGAACTGACTCAGAGCACAAAGATGCTTTGAAGTTTCTGTGCTTGATCAGCAGATTCAAATCCCTTGGTGCCAGATTGGCATAAATGCTAGCCAGTCCCTTCCCAAGAGTCAAGCTTTGACTGTCTCTCCTGGCAGCAGTAACTAGTCATGTACCAGTCAGACGTGCATCCTTTCCAACAATGGCTTCGCGAACACCCAAGGAGAGTATCTTTGGATCTTATAACCTTCCAATTCCAGAAATCAGGCTTTTCAGAACATGAAGATATCCTCAGCTTCCCCTAATGTGCAAAAACCTTTCCGAAATGAACACTGAAGAGAAAAAAAAAGGGCAAAGCTAAAATAAAGATGGAACTGCAAAATGCTAGGGGAAATTATTCTAAAAATATCTTTAAATGTTTCTATTCTTACGTGCAATGTATTCTTTCATGCTCTTTAGGTCTACCTCTGCTCACTTTAAGATCAAACTAGCATTTTTGCCAGCAATTCATCTAAAGCCTGCTCCCTCTCATCTAAAGCCACCCCTCTCCCTCCCCACCTGCAGGCAAGCAGGGATCTGGGCCTCACAATACTACTGTGGCGTGGGTGTTATTGGCTGTCTGTTTTGGCAGCGTCTTCTCCTTTCTTCCAGCTCTGTTTTGAAACACAATCTAAATTTTAAAAAAAAGGGAAAAAAAATAAAATTAGCCATTCCTTCTTTCTGTACTCACACCAGCACTCCTGCTGCCGCAGCGTAAAGCACAACTGTGAAAGGAGCAGCACCATGCAGCTTGGCCTATATAGACAAAGTGTTTGGCAAATGAAAAACTCTTACTCCAAGAAAAGGTATGTACTTCAGGAAGGCAGGAAGGGCAGAGGAAGGCAAGAGGAGAAAATGAAAGACGAGAAGGATGAGAGGACTTCATGAACTGTCTCACCTTAACAGGGGGAGTGGTGTGAAGAGAAAAATGTCTCTCCCAAGCCCGCGTTCTCCCACATTTAACAGCATTAGGATCTAACATGCAATTTGGACTAAATGACTAATTTTTTCCTGTGGTTTGAAGTATGTCAGCGTCCCTTGGTGGGTTTTTTTTCTCTCCTTCTTTAACAATGTATTACATAACATTCTGATACACTAATTACCATCTCATGTCATAGCAATTTTATTAAGAGCTTATACTTACAAATACCCATTCCGAAAGGATTTCAGGAGTTTTTTGTCATTTTCTCTGAACTACGCTTCTCGAAGCACTGGCAACACGGTCTGATGCTGCCTAATGCAGCTTCCAGTAACAAAGCGTCTCTACACAGCAAGCCCTACAAGTCAGGCATGGATTCTTCTTGCGTTTAGTCTCAAAGACTTGTAAACAAGTTACTTTTAGCACACTATGTTGATAAAACACTGGTAACACAGCCCTATTAGGTTCCTGTACCTGCTACGGTTCCAATTCCAGAAGCAATGCCAAGAGAAAGAAATTCTTTTATAGCAAGTAATGGAAAATTTGTTAACTATTCTGCAGTTAGTGTTTGCTTGTTAATATGGTATCATCTTGCCAGGCAAGACTTGGTACCATGAAGTATTTTTCCCTATAAAATTGCTAATGCCATCAGGATTGTCCAAATGGATAATGATCATCATCATCATTAAAAAGATTACGCGGTAAGGAAAGTGATTACAACAAAGTCTGAGTAGAAGGATTACTAATCACAAGTAGAATCCTGGTACAAATCTCATTCTCCGTATACAAGAAAGGACACAAAACCTTTTAAACATAATTTATATACATTTATGGCTTTATACACCAAACTGTCAGGGATTGTTCTCGTGTGTCTGTAGAAGTACATCAGGCACTTTTGCTGAAAATATCCACGTATGAATTTTAATTCTGCAATGTGACTAAGTCAGAGCAGTGAAGCGTTGAAGAGCTGTCACACCACTCGCAAATAGAACTAGCAGTATGTACATGCCAATCTCTCGATATTGCTGGTTTGTGGAACACCCTCAAAAAAGGAGGCCAGTTTTAACGCCGAGTAATTTGCTTTTTTGCTTGCATAAACCATGCTTCATTTTACATTATGATTACCAAAATAATAATAATAATAATGAGAATACCTTATTTAAAATCAGTTATAAATTAAGGATCCTAGCAATTTCACCATGAAAATAGGAATTTCAAATCAGTAAAAAAATAAAAAAGTACTAACATACATCCAGTGGTTTAACAAGTGCAAATTTTATACTGTTTTATAATTGGTCCAATTTTAACTTCTCTTCTTAGGGATGCTCTGTTGACTTAAGCCAATAATAAGCAATATGACTTTTGCTTATAAGTGTAGACAAATTGTCAGTTTATCAAAGCAGAGCTTTCCAATTAATGCATCTACTACCTAAACATATATCATATAGCTATATTATGGAAACAATACATCTTTATATTTAAAATATCTGAACAGCTCTATAATACAATAAACTTTTAATAACAGTACAAACCAGAGAAAAGTCAAAAACAAGGCTGCATAGGTAAGATCATCTGCACAATTCACAAACCAATCATTTACAACAATTCTGACAAACTAAGTTACTCCAGAAACTTGGTACTTTTACTGAAAAAGGATTTATTACTCGAGGTCACATAATGTTTGCTTTCAAGGCTGACAACACGCCCCTTCACCAGACTTCACAGTATTCCAGAATTACAACTGCAAAATATTAGAATGGCACCACAAAAAGGAAAAAAAAAGAAAACAAGAAAAAAATAAACTAAACCAAACAAACACACAGCTCAAACCTGTGATTATCTACAACTGCTTTCTCACAATACTTAAAGGGGCTTCCTACAAACTGCTGTAATTAAGGAACGGCTACATTTAGGTTATTCATAGTTATAAAAGGAAATGAAGAAAATACCCCTATACAGGAAGATATACAGTAGCAGTAAATAAAAAACAGGAGGTATATTGTTAAATGTAGCATGTTCAGCTGTAACCCCATGGAGTTTAGTATTAAGATGCTCGCTTTGCATGCAGAGGTGAATTTTACAACTGCTTTGCCCTATGTATATCAGAGCCCATTTGGGAGCAAACATTTTTGTACATGCAGCAGAAAGAAGGATCTCCAGAAACTCATGTGAGCCTTCTTGCTTGCTCCACTGCCAGGATTTATCGTCACATTTCAGACACTATGAATTCGATGGTGAAGATGCTACTAGAGATACTTGCCTGTGAAAGCAGGCAGCTTCATTGAGGCTTCAGCAATAAGAATATTTCATTTTGCTCAACAAAGTTCAAAGACCGATTTCATGCAGGGGGAGATCCTGTATCACAGGACAGCTCAACATCGGCCTCTGGAACTGCCGACAACCGCAGTAGGATATGTAAAAAAGTAGGACCAGCTGCAATTAGTAGTGATATAAGCCCAACAGGGAGCTAAATGCTAGCACATCAATAAATACATTGCAGAGCCTTAGGAAAGTCATAACAGGATCATTAGATATATGGCTTGTTACTAAACTTAATTTTCTTGGCACATCCCATTTCTTTCTCCACCATATGCCATCACTACAGGGTAGATAAGTTTCAATTAGAATGTTTTCCAGTTCTAGGTTATGTAGACAAAAGAAAAATCTGTGGAAAAATATTTATTTCTCCCCTTCTTCACAACAACCAGTCCTAGCACAAAAGATGTTCATCCTGTCAGTGCACAAAAAAGCTGCAAGGATTTCTCTAGCACAATGATGTGTAGCAACCAGTGAAAACATAGGTGAGGCCTCTTATCCACACATCCATGAAAACTGCATCGTGCAATGTCAAAAAATCAGAAACCATTTATTCAAGATCCAATCCTGAAAACACTCAGGTAGCTGTCAGTGTGCCTATTCCAGCAAGACCAGGTTTTCCCACAGGAACAAGGCCTCTGTCATTAATGCTCTCCCCTACCCTCAAGCTCATCTATTTGTATAACTTCACAACTTACTTTATCTTTCTTATGTAAAAAAAACTAACTAATGTTTTGTCCTGCAATAGGGCATGACAGAAGTTTTATCATCCCACTCAAAAGTAGCACTTTTGCCTCTTCAAATGTACTGCTTGACAACAGGAACACCAACAAACCCTAAACCTAACGCTAATTAAGACAACTTACAATTTTGTCATCAATTTTACTAAAATTGATAATAATATATGAATAAAATGATGAATTTCTCCAAAAGGTCCTGCTCTTGAGTGCACAAACATTATGAGACCTCCATGAAATAAATATAAATGTGAAGCATTGTACAAGCATCTAACAATGAATACTTAACACTTTGTGGTAGTCAGAGTTAAAATGATAGTAGAAGCAGATGACGTTTCTAAAAATGCATATATAAAAATGATTAAATATTTCCTAAACATAAAGTTGTCTATATTTATACATCACACAACAAAAAAGGGACAGAAATGTTTTGTATTCAAGATCCTTATTAAGCTTTTCCTTTATTAGCACTCCCAAGTGCTAGGGAAATTTATAAAAACATGTACTTAATCCAGTTAAAATACTGTACAAAATGAAGAGGTTATGAATGCTGCCAGATCTCAGATATTTTTTTTATCTTTTTTAGGTTGCCTATGTAACAAAAGTAGACTTTAACTATAAGAAAAATAGCTTGGAAAGTATTCCAAAAATTATCTTAAGTCCAACAATAGTCATTAGTCTGACACTGAAATCCAGATATATTCTTGCATAAATTTACATGAATACAGGTAACTTATCAAATGGCATTTAACCTACTCTTTGCTTTGAATAGTCAGTGAGTTTTTTAGGATCATATTTAACAGGCTATTCTGTTCCCATATGAAATGTGTGGCAAATTTGAGTGAAATAATGCAGTTCGTACTGCTGCAAGGCAAGTCCACAGTTATCTCAATTCATCAAAACACAGGTAACATCAACGAAGGTTAAACTTATTTAGGGCATGAGATCATCACAGTATTCTTACAAAAGTTTATAAATTTTTCTTGGACCAAAACAGATAGTCTTAAAAAACAATTCTTCTTCTACAGATCATACTGTACAAAACCGAAAGCACAACATGATGTAAGTAAGAGTCTTTGCTGTGATTACATGGTGTAGTGAATTTGGCACTTCAGAGTAATGAAATTTCCAATGGCACAGTTCTTATCTACAGCAGCACATAACCTGCAAATCTTGGGCAAACATCCTGTACAGGAAAATACTCTCTCTGCTGCCAACTCTGACGAAAGGAAGAAAAATGACAAAAAAAAAAAGACCCCCAGGAGAAGCTAGTGCATGCGCACAGCTTTGTCAAGAAAATTAAAAAGGAAGGTGAAGGACATCTTTGTACTGCTTTTCTCAGTTCCTGCTGTCAGACAAGTCTGGAGAATTTAACCGTAGCCTGGGAAGAAAGAAGAAAACAACAAAAAGAACAAATTAACACTCACACCAAAAGATTAAATCTATTAAAATATGCTCAAACTAGCTTTACGTTACCTTAAATGGTGGGGAAAAAAAGGATTCAGCAATTGCTAGCTGCCAGCAAATTTTTTGTTTAAAGTATTAATGGCAAACATTAGTGCTCCACATGAAGTAACAGCAGTTGGTACATGGCAATCCTAATGCACCGGTGCAAACTAACAAAGGGCTGGGAAGTGACTGACTAATAGAGGCACTTCACATGCCAACACAGAAGACCACCCAGATTTTAAGCATTTTGACATCTCTTTTCCCTTTAGCGGTTTTCAGATTTATTATAAAAAGCACAGCTTACCTCCTACTACATCCTAGCCTGACACCCAACTGTGTGTGGTTGTCTTTACGCTGTGCTGAAAACTTTGGTTAGGCAATACACTGTCAAAGTTAAAATCTAATGTTTCTCCATCCATAAGGTCATTACGGATAATCGACTCCATGTCACAGTCCAACCGTTCAATTAACATGTCATCTAAGTCACTGGGAAGCTTCTCCTGGTGGAGGGAAACAATTCCCACCCTTCCGTAGCCATTGCAACTGTTAACAGGGGCGTACGGATTCATAGCATTCATCTGCATCGGGTGACTCATAGGCACTTGTAACGAAGTCTTCACTGTCGACAAGCGATTTAGACCTGATGTATGTGACATGGTGTTCACTGTGTGTGACAAGGCACGACCATTAACTGCAGGTGTTGGCTGGTTATGTCCTTGGTGAGGGCGGGCGTTAGGGTTCATCATTTTGTTGTGGGGTGGTTGACTGCCATAAGTTGGCATCACCGAGTTAGCAACCATCAGCACATTTTGGCCCAGCCCCCTGCCACCAGCCTGGGAAACACCAGTGTCTACCGATGCCAAGATATCATTGTGCGGTGGAGAATCGGAAGTCAGTAACTCCTTCAGAAGTCCTGCGGGACAGTTAAATTGGCTCATCGATCCATAGCTTGATTTACTGTCTTGAAGAGTCTGCATAGGAATCTGGGGCAAAGAGTTCATGCTAGCTTGAGCATACGTGAATTTCCTGTAGTCTGGATTTGGTGAACCTATACTTGTGGTCGAGGATGCGAATGAGTAACCTGGTGTTTGCTGCATCAGGGTAGCAGATGAAGACTGGGTTGACACAGTCATTGACGTATTAGGTGACAAGAGATTAAGGTTATCCAAAAGATTTTCCATGTTCTCAGAATTACTCATCTCTGAAAGGCTGGGTAGAGTAGAAGTCATTTTGGTGGCTGATGATGGGTATACCATGGAGTGCACATCCCCATCTCCAAGGTCATCTTGCTCTGGCAAAATAGGAGAAAGTCTTCCACTAATCGTGCTAGCATTAGAGCTAGTTCTAGGTCGAAATGTACTCCAGTTATCAAAGTCATCGTTACTGTGAGAGCTGGGGCTTGCAGGCCACTTCGAGAACTGTGATCCAGGGCTGTCACCATTTCCCTCTTGACCAGGCTGAAGGGATGCTTTTTTCTTGGCAGCTCTGCCTCTGCTTTTGGCAAACTTGCTGTTGTTATCCATGGACGCCGCTCGCCTCCTAGGAGATTTGCCACTCTTTCCTCCTTCAGGATTGAGCATCCACCAGGAACTCTTCCCTGTTCCTTCATTCTGCACTCTGATGAACTTGCTGTGCAGAGACAGGTTGTGACGGATTGAATTCTGAAAACAAAATAAGGTGTAAGAAATAGAGAAAACATGCATTTTTATGGCATACTAAATATTTGTCACTGCAAATATGTTTTAATTTTGTTACAAAACATAGGCCTAATCATGAAATGGGAAAACATGCCTGTCTGGAAACATCTTTTATCAGCTCACCACTCAGAACTGGCTGAAATGAGCTTGCAATGAGTTGCTATGTCAGTTTGACTGTCACGTGGCCCAATCACATCTGGCATTATAAAAAGTTAAACACTGAAGGAGCTGTTTTGAAATACAAATTCCTCATAAAGGAGACAAAATACCCTAGAAGGCCAAGGAGATGACTGAAGATCTCATTAACAGCTTCACTTTAACAAATAAACCTGATTGCATTTAGGGATTTACTTATTTTTCATTATTTTACACAAAGCTCGGGAATGCTAGATCCAGTTCTGTGGTCCTTATAATAGGTTCTCACATTGCACATCTCTAAAACCCTGCAAACATGCCAGCCTGTGATTATTGCCACTGAGCATTAGTAAGGTTTATATTATTTGTGTTATGTGAGAAAACATATATAGAAAACCATTTGAGGATTAAGTTCCAAGTTTTATAAATAAACATCACAAATTACCTAAGAAATCATAAGGGAGAAAGGAATGCAAACAGACAAAAAAAAATAGACAAAACTGCATTTAAAATCTCAGTCTGAAAACCATCTCTCTCTTTCAAAATCAACATTTTTATATGTGAAGTTGATTCTTCTAATACCCGAGGGCACAAGACACCTTGTGTCAAGACTGACCAGAGGTACTGAAGCTTTTCATTATCTCCTCAGTCACAAGTTTCATGTTTTGTTCTTAAATACAAAAAAATCCCAGAATCAGAACTCCAAACCCACAGGTCGACCTGTTAACAACAGACTACCCTTTGCATTACCAAGCTGTAGATGAACATTTTTTTTCTTCATGTAATTTTCTGCTGAGCACATGTAAAGAACATTGTGTCAACAGAAAAGCTGTCCTATATTTTGACATAATTGCTAACAAAAGGTCTCAATCTCAAGGAGTGCTGAAAAAAGGCAGCCATGCATATTGGTAGGAAGGTGGGATGGTAGCACAGTCTACATGGGGACCCATGGTCTGTGCTAGGACTGCAATTCATGTAGAGCAAGTAGGAGGGAAACACAAAACAACACATAAAATAAGTAAACCAGAAATGAGACCTCAGTGGCAGAGAGATTAGTGAGGCAGTAGTTGGTCTCCATTCATAATCATTTTTAGCATGTTGTCTCAAAAAAAAATTGGGGGGAGCAAAACCAGAAAGACTTTCTAGAAAGCAGTAGTAAAGTTGATCCTGACCATCAGGCCATTTATCTCAGAACACTAAATGGCTGCCAGATCTACAAAACCTCTGGTAGCACATCAATAGACAATCAAAAGTTCCATCTTCCCCGTTTTCCTACCTTCCTCCTCCCATCTATCTTAATTTTCTTATTAATTATCTGTTTTTAATCTGACATCCTGGACACACTACAGCACCAAACTGTGAAGATGGTAGAGCTCATGGCGCTTTGCATGCCTTGAGAGTCAAACCAGAGGACAAGGGACACAGCCACTGCTTTGGTCTCTGGCTGCTTTTGCTGTATTTCCCAACGCTGTGACAGCAGCATCTCCAGAAATGTCTTCCTTCGCCTTCTCTATCCATTCTCCTGTGTACACTTGCTTTCTCAAAGATGCCCATCTTTCCCCATTGCTTACACACCCAGCTGGCAGAAGAAGAGGAGCAAAGACCATAAGGAGGCATGCCAGGTGAAACTAGTCATCTCATGGTGCCCGGCTCAAACCAGGGACAACAGGCTCAAACTCTCTGCAAGGGCCATGACACATTGTGGACTACAGGAAGCCAGCCATCCAATGAAGGCCTGGCCATGTGCAGAGCTCAACAGGAATGGTTACTCTGGAGTTGAAGAGGAGACCTTCTGCAGATGAGGGCAGCCAGGCAGCAGTGTCTTGAGACTACTCCCACAGAAGAGCAGCTTCACCTCAAACAGGGGCAACAAGGCGCTCTTTGACAGCAGAAGATGGCACAACATGGCCTCATGTTCAACCAGCTTGGTGTTCAAACAGCACAGCAAGAAGTGAAACCATGTGCCTAACCTCAGAGCCTTTCCAACCTCTCCTTCCCCTCCGAAGAACCATCTTTAATAAACTATCCCAGTAAAACAAACACCAGTGATGATTTGAGTGCTTCCTTACTCAATTTAGAAAGGAAGCCATTCTCATATTAACTAATTAAAGTAGGACTGTACATCTTCACTGCAGGTAACCCTGCAATCAAAATCTCATCCTCTATCTAGCTACAGAGCAGCAGGGAAGGCCTTGAAATTGTGTATTCACCAGGTGCAGCTCACACATTGGGAGGGTAAGCCCAAAACATCTATCTTTGGACTTGCCCATGGCCCCCTGGGCTGACCAAGAAGCCTTGTGAGGCCGGCCTGGCGCAGCTCGCTGTTTTCACTCAAGGGCCACAGCCGAATCCCCAGCTGACCCAAGTCCAGCTCTAGAAATGTCGCAAGAAAGTTGCTCTGTTGATTAAAAAACCTTCTGCCCCAGTTCGTTCTTTTTTTTTTTACTGTATTTTGTAAATATACCCAGTTGGCTCAGGCCCACTGTTTACTATCAAAATAGGTGTATCAACCACACAAAACACACCGGCAGAGAAAATACCGTGCTAAGGCTCGGTTCCCTCTTCTCTGCACCAGAAGAGTTAAATATTTAAGAAATCGTTGCTATTCCTTAGTCATCAAAAATGTTATAATCTGGTATTATTGTACTGAGGACATCTGAGGTCGTTCTTTGAGTAACAGAGCTGTCTCCTAACGCTGCCAGCAATGCAAAAAAAATTTTCCTAACAGGAAAAGGTTTGCGGCCCGGAGCTTGTTACATAAATTCCTGTTTTTCACGCAGCCAGCAGGACATTAAAGAAGCTATGATTTACTAACTTGGAAAAAGTGTTGAAGAGGTAAATCTTGTGAAAATATGCGCTGCTGTTAATGATGTTGTGTCTACAAATCTTTGCCAGACGCAAACATGACCTGATAAAAAAGTATAGTTTCAGCAGTGGATCTTGGCAGCTGGAGGAGTGGCACGGCTGTCAGCGGCCAGGGTGCTCAGCAGCACCACCAGCCCCAGCATGCCGTGAGATGCTTTCAGCCAGGGCTTTGGGTGGGACTTCGAAGCAAAGCCTCCAAACCCTGGCATGAATGAGGCAAAAAGCAAGCGGCCGCATTCTGAGGCAGGTTTGCTCGCAGCAGCGACACGTGCCAGCTCGCTCCGAGAGCATCCACACTGGAATTTTATCAAAACCTCGTCAGGACGGCAGCAGGGCTGCTGCCACCGGTGGGGTGTTTCCTGGGACTGAGTTTCTGCCTTTGGATAAGGCACAGAGAGCCTCCACTCCTGCCTGGTCTGAGCAGACTCCATGCCATACCTCAGCATATGGACCGGGAACTGTCGATATGCTTATCACTGCTCACTGATTTAAGAGACAAAATATGCAAAACCGTTATCTACTAAATGCAATGTGATGAGCACAGACCAGCTAATAAAACTTATGAAGCCAAGAAAATGAGTCCTTTAAATCTACATATTTATATTATTCAGCTGCACTTCCAACATTTCCTACAGCTGGACAGCCACTGCTACAAGAATGCCCTTCTTGCTACTCCTCTGAGCAACAAGAAACCTCAAACTGCTTTACATTTTAAAGCAATTAAAGAAATAAAAGTCTCAGCCATTTAATCCCTGCATGTAAATAGCTCTGCTGATACCTAATATTGCATTTAAACCAAGATACTCATACTAAAAAATGCAATTTAAGTTTAACCTAATTGCGAAAAAATCATGCCCCATTACAATTCTTTACTTGTAATATTAAGCTATTTACTTTTTCAGTAAATTGTTTAGGTGTTTTACTGAGGAGAAACACCCAGAGCCAGAGGTGCTTTTACTTGACAACCTTGTAAGCCTGAAGTGAGACCATACAGTCACACTGACCGTCTTTCCTCCAGCCCAGCCCTTGGAGCATACAAAGAAGAGGGAAGCAGAGCAGAGCTCCCGCTGCAGACCTCCTGTTTAACCCCACTGCAAACCTCTCCAAGCAGGATCTAGCTGTGGATCTGTGAGCATCTGGGGAGCTGCAACACCCAAACTTTGTAACAGCCCTTGAGAGTGTCCATGGTCTCTTTCACCTTCATACCCTCGACACTTGGGCATGGGCAGCATCCATTCAGCAGCAGTGCTGTGACAGCCACCAAAAGGGAGAACAACGAATAGATGCAACAGTCAATATATTTTACAAGAAGAAGTGGATTTGCTGTTAAAGTGCATATGCTGATGGCACTGCAATACAGCATACCATGGCATCTCAGAAAAGATTCACCAGTAACTAGCAACAAAGCCAGAAGGAGTCAGCCTCTGGAGAAAGATGCAGCTATAACACAAAGTGGAAGGCCATAAAAGCAAGACTGCATCCGTAATGCACAGGTCAAGCATTTCTATTAAGTCTAACAGCTGCTCATCAATTCTTCATTCAGAAGACATCTCAGCAGTTCACTGCTTCCTACACCTCATTCAAGGAGAGAGTCTACACATGTTGCCAGTCAGCCGGAATGGCCGCAGATACAGACTGGGGCATAATATCTGTTCTCAGATCTCACCAAACAGTATCTGTAATGGATTTGAAAGCTGGAGAAAAACTTTCAGGGAATATGAAACTCAAGACTGCTTCTGCTATGACCCTTTACAGAGGACATCAGACCTGTAACTCAAGGTCTGTGTATGGGGATTCTACAGCAGGTCCAGATATCCAAATCACCCTCCTCTTGGAGCCTCAGTGGCAAGCAGCACTCTGAACAGAAGTCATTAAAAAAAACTCCTAGGAAAGTATGCAAAGGACAGGAAGCTCACCAGCACATTTCCTCAGAGTTCCTTCAGTGTTAACAGCCAGACAGCAGCAGCAGGATCTAACTGTGGCAAGTGGTACCGTGTAGCATCTATCCAAGACTAAGACCATGCCTGGTGAAACAGGCAGGTCTACCTGCAACAGCTACACTGCCTGCTCCCACTTTGCTGTGGTTTCCAACCGTCTTGCCAAGTTTGCAGGGGCAGGGTGAGGAGGCTAAGGAGAAAAGAGAACACTGATAGCTCCAGATGTACCAGAATTTCCTTTGGTAAAACAGTTCACTGTAAGGCAGTCCTGTTTGTCTTATCTACTGACTATGAGATACAAGAAGTTCAGAAGCAGATACTGCACATGGAGCTTGGGTTTGCCTCAGAGCTAGTGTTGGACACTCAAAAGCATTTGGTCAACAGATAGCACACTTATTCATAAAACAGCCTTAGTCCACATTTCTCTCTCTAAAGGGTTTCTGGTAACACCATGCTCATCAACACAACTGCATATCTGGCTGCATTGTGAAGTTTTCAAATGCTAATGAAATAGCTATCTTTGCCACCCAACTGTAGCATTCTTTGATTACAGCTCAGAAACCTTCTCCATTGTCATATAAGAGCAAGGACAGAAAGCATGTCACTTAGCCTCAGGTCAAAGAGTCATATTTAGAAGACGCTGGCAATTTGCCACCTGCAGCTGCAAGAAGGTGGAAGGGCAGGATTTCCTCCCAAACAGGTCATGCTTTTTTGGGTCCTTTGTTCCTGGGGGGGGTGCTTTTGTTTTACTTCATTTTTGTCCTGTGCTCTTACATGGTTAAGAAGTGTCAGCTGGAAAAAGTGCAGAAACACTTCAGTCTTACTAGGGGGATCTTTCACTGTTTCTCTGCGCTTTTCCTTACAGATGGTGGCATAGCAAGAGTCTTTCCCAGACCACCACCCATGAAATGCTATCTGCAAACATGAAGATTCTTTCATAGACTGTTTCATTTGATAAGATTTTGGCAATGAAGCCCTTGTTCCATGAATGAGTGTACAAGAATGGGACAGACTGTATGTTATCACTATATGGTTGATATACATGCCTCTCTGCACAAAGGGGCTCTCCTGTGACCATGTCAGTGGCATTAATCTCAGTTCTGCATATTTTGCAGTTAACTCCTCAGATTTATACTCTCGTATGCTTCCTTCTCATAGATATAGAAGACTAAAAATCTTTGGACATCAAAAGCGCTTGGCCATCCTCCAGGTTGCATCCTGCTACCACACGTGGCGCCAGGGACTGGACGAGATTTCACAAACACTGGAGCTTTCTTCTCTGAAACATGGTATGTAGTAACAGAAAATACACGCACAGCTCCAGACATTGATGTTTAAGTGACTTGGCAATGCGTACTTACATGTCAGAAATGGCAGCTCTACTGACATGTATTTGAGTAATTCCCAATTGCTATCCCCAGACACCTTCCTTTTCATTCTAGGCAGACTCCTCTGAAGAACTTTTCCACAACAGCAGTGTAGATATTTCTAATGAGATAGTAATAGCTCCATATTTTCCCTACAGAGGCATTTAGAAAGAATGAGTATAAAAAACATGAGCGAAGTAAAGCATACTGTGAGAACTGTACACACAATGTAAGCAAACACCTAGATACTGTTCCACATGTGATGACACCAACCAAAACTGCTTATGACCACTCTTATGTTTTCTGTACCTCCAAGAGAGACAGAACCACAGCCACGTTAACAATCACCTACACCAGTGCCCATACTCCATTTTAAAACTACATTTATTTCTATAACCACAATACAGGCATGATATAATATCAACACAGCATACACCAAATATATAAACATTTGCTAGCATTTCAAAGCCAAGGAAACTAAGTGACACTGATTAGGAAAAACAACAGACGAAGATGCATAAGAAAATGGTGAGATTTTTTTAAAAGGGATTTGTCAAATGGAACTTCCTCCCTCTCTGGTAAAATCATCTGGGAAGGCAAAACAGCCAACAGGTTTGTCTGAAATGGATCAGTTTGCAGGGGTGAAAGAAAGGCAATAGCAAAAAGGCAACAGTGTTATTTAAAAAAAGGCAAATTGCCATCAGGATAAAACAAAAGTTGTTAAATGTAGAAAATAACGGAAGATTAAAAGAATTCCAAGCCAGCAGGGATAACTATGTATTTGGTGACCCAGACAAATCCTAATAGTGCCTTTACAAAACTGATGCTGTAAGCTTTCTATTCCAACAGATGGAAAGTGAGTGTTTGACAAATATAAGGGTTCCATATTTGTAAATAAACATTTCTGGTTTCCACAGATAGCGGACATATATATCCACATGTCTGCATAGCTTACGATGAAGAAGCACTTCCCAAGTTCACTAGTGACACAGGACGCCAACACTGAGGCCTCACTGAAGAGGAACATTGCAAAGTCAAGATGCTCTTATAACTGGGTCCGCTTCTCCTCCCTCTTTAAGCATTATCAGACCTTCTCAAGCAGCTTGTGCTGCAATTATGTCAGTAATGCAAAAAGAGCAAAGCAGAAGGATGCATGCATAACGTGGATGACCTGACATTCAGTCTCAGGTGTTATCATAGAAAAGCTGATAAAAGGTTCAATTAATAAACCATCAGAGGTCAGGGATGTAATTAATGTCTTTCAAAACAGTCCCAAAAAAATATAGGCCATCATGTGTGCAAGAAAAATATATCTTTTGTTCAGGAAACGTAAGTGAGGGAACACCTGCAGATAGGCCACTGCCACACTGAATGACAGCGCAGCAAATATTAGCACCACGCACCACTGCTAATGTGTGCTGAAAGGGATTAAAACCATTAAAATTATCTGTAGTGCAGTAAGCCAGGAGGAAGGCTGCTGAGAATCAGGACAGGCAGCCCTCTTACAATTATGCACTGCAGGCTCTAGCACAGCAACCAGGAACGCAGCCGTATAGCAGATGCAGGCACCACGGCAGTTTGAGGCAAGGTTGTCCCTGAATGCAGAGCACGAGCAGGTTACTGCAAGGAAAGCTCGAGTCACAATTCTATTCAGTTTATTAAAACGAATAAAAATTTGGAGTAGTAAAGTAGCAGCTGAGCCACACAGTGCCAGAATGATAAATAGCTGAAAATTTTATTCTGCAACTACAGTAACGAAAGACCAAGGGGTGTTTATTTTTTTTCAGCCAGCAGGAATAATTACGATCAGTAGGACAAAAAATGTTAATCACTCATTTCCTGTTTAACAGACAGCCTGTTTCACCTCTGCCACTCTCCACGGTTACACCCAATTCATCACGAAGACTACAGCTCTGTTTACAGAAAGCTTCCCCCTTTTTTGCTTTCTAAAACTAAGCTGCCTTTTATTGACATTTGTTAGCTTTAATGAAGAGGTACAAAGGTGCATACATGCTAAATATATCAATACTAATTAGACTAGCAGATCATCTTTAAAGGATCACTAGAAAGATGTTCTCATCAGCAAGAAGCAACAATGTGAGAAATAGGCCAAAGTCTCAGTGTAAACCACAGAGGTGAGAAACATCATACCTGGAAAATGGGGCTCATTTTTTGCATTGGCCTTTGTGATCACATGATTACTCCAAAAGCTTTACTAGAAGAAGTGAAACAATTGCAAATATCCCTCTCTGAGAAGTCATGTAAGCTTTACATGCTAAAAGTCCTGCAAAATGACCTAAGTAGTCATTTGCCACTTGCCTAGGTAAAGGCACAAGCAGACCTAACCCTAAATGCTTGGCTTCAGTTGGATGTTTTACTAAGGTGCACACATCTTCTCTTCATGGATCAAGACTATTTACTTTCACAAAATCACTGATAACCTAAAAGGCTGGAATGATTGTCACAACCTAGTGGATTCACAAGCAATGGGCTACCCACAATAAGCTGTACTGCTTTCCTTTACCAGCCTCAGTTTTAACTCATTTTCCTTTGCCTCAGCTGGCTAAGTCCATGACACGTGCCCCATTCGCTTTGCTGCCCATAGGCTAGCTGTAGCTGCAGAGGCTTGAGGACTTAATTCACCTGCAACAAAGCCCACTGCCTGACCACAGATCTCCCTTTAGGGACACCGAGGACTAGCAGCTGCCAGTTTGCAGCCATGGATCCACAGATGGAGCCAAGTGCACCTGCAGCACTGCACCCACAACTCCTATAATGCACAAGCTCATCTGACAAAGGCAGCAGAGAGATGTTTGCTTGTTTCTGGAAAGGCACCAAGCATGCCTGTATCTCTTACCTTAGGAAGTAACATACGAAGAGGGGATGTACAGATGCAATAATATTAAAAGTTGGGTTGACTGAGTCTTTGTGTAGTTTAATAGAAAAGAAAAAAAAAGGAAATACATCTCATTAATACCTTGTA
>JANHGB010041641.1:74935-89496 GCA_026283785.1 Coracopsis vasa
TGTAAGATTGTCACCTTTGTGGGCCAAAAGTCCTCACATGAACTAGAAACAACATGGTCTGTGATACCATGTTAATCTCATGCACTCAGGACTACAGGCTTGCATTTGATTAGGTTATTTTGTAAACACTAGAAAGTGTCCCTTGGCCTTTTCCCTAAACTGATGGTATCTCATAATTTAAGCCCAAAAGGACCTCTGGGGGTGATCACAGAGGCTGCCTCCTTTCTAGGGACTTATTCACTATGCCTGATGAAGTTTCTCCTTGTGAACAGTTAAGAGCAGCAACCTATTCTCCTTCACTGACTACGAATCCCAAACAGACCAACCTCCTAAGCTAAAAGCGGACTACCTAACTCTCTTCATACGTAGCTGTCTTCTTTCCGTTCTCCTGTTACCCAAGGGCTTCCCTTGCAACACCAAGAGGTACTTTGAATCACAAAAGTCAACACACAGAAAGGAACCACTAAGTTTAACTAAAGGCAACTATTAGGCTGTCTAACTTCAGGCAACCTCACATGGAGTTTCAGAAGAGGACTGTAGTCTACACACCAGCTAATCAGTCAGGGACAAAGAAGAAACCCCTATTTCTTACTTTGAAGCTTTGATGCTCCAGAGGAACCCAAGAATCTCATCAGACTCTCACACAACCGGTTTCATCAGCAGTTACACACATGATCTTTAGGTTGACAGTACAAGATAAAAAGTCAAATCTTATATGGTAAGCAAGATCCATTTTTCTTACTGGTGCTACCGATGTGAAAATTAAGGCAAAATTTACATGGCAGAGGAAAAAGGTGTTAATGGGGAGAGGGAATATTCAGGTTAGTACATATATGGTTTGCTACTCTATTTCTATTCCTCAGGTAATAAAATTCAGTGTAAGTGGTACTTTAGAAAATCAGCAGCACAAGCAATAAACCTGGTCAGAAGGTTTTGACAATAAAAGCACATTTTGCCCTCTGATTTTTTTTTCTCCTTAAATTTGGAAGGAAGTTCCACATTTCAGTACAATTCAGACCACGTTAAAAACATTTCTAGGAAAAAGCATGTTTCCTACAGCAAAGCTCATTTAACAGTCATTTAACAGCAACAAACTTAAAGCCTTGGTTGGCAATTTCAATTTCTCCTCTGCATGATTCATATTTATCCCTAGGATAGGCCTCAGCAAGGGATCTCCCAGCAAAAGACAGACTAATCAAATTATTTCAAGTCAGTCAGGTATTTGTTTTATGCCACCCAGACCCAATGGCAAAATCTCTTGCAATAGCAGATCTCCCAACGTTAAAAGAAAAAATTGTTTATGGGCTAAATATTGGCTTAATCAGAGCCAAGAGGCAAAGCTCTAATAGTCAGAAAGATATAACTGTTATCACTGTCTTATCATGCTACATTGGGAAATGGCTTCTATATATATATGCACGAATTTCAGGCACACTTGACAGAGCACAGAATTATTCCCCTGTGCAAGGCATCATTGCTACATTGCATCCCAGTGGCTAGTGCAGAGAGGACAGATTTTTGCAAGATGCTCAAAGATACCAGCACAGCGGCCAGGACTGAGCAACAAACCTGGAAAGGCTTGGTGCGCTCCACCCCTCTTCCTGAGCAGATGGGCTATCCATGTGTATCCAAACATACATTGTCCAGAAGAGCAAAATTCTCCTTTCCGCTTCTGTTGACCACCGGCGTGGAAGGGAGATAGGTCTCAAGTCAGTCACCCCAAAAGTTCACAAAGGGCAGCACAGCACAGTCATGGGGACACCATGTCCTTAGCCTTGTGCATTGCCGTCAGGCAGGGACACTCACCCCTGGGCCACCGCAGGGATACTGCCCTAAGAGCTGGCTCACGAAAACAAAACACCACCCTGGGCCACAGCTGCACATTCAGCTGGTGTGTTACTAAACCCTGCTGCTCAGCACAGCAACTGGAGCAGTCTGGAAACTGCTACCTCGGAAGAAATATCCTCAGCCACAACACTGCCCTGGCTCACAGGCTAGGGTAAATTCCTGAAGACCAGGGTGTCAGCTGTGTTTTATACATTCATCATCTGCTGCTACTTTTACACAACGTGTCTAGATAAAGACACCTAACCTAGTAAATGAGTCTTGGTGAAATTATTGCTTACCTCTGTCTCAACCCGGATTATAACTTGAAAATTAAGATGCTTGGTGTGCTCTTACTTTCGCGTGGTTTCCAAAGGGCAGGCTGCAGCATCAGCTCATCTGCTGGGTATCTGTGCTACATGCTGCAGCAGCTTGCCCCAGGAGTAGATAGGAAACATGAGGAAAAGATCAGCAATGAAACCAGTAACTATAATGGGTTATTCTCTTCCACCCCTCCCATCGACCTTCTAAGCTCCAACAGCTTCCATATCTCCTATCCATTGGAAGAGCCACTCAGACTCACATCTCCCCATGTACCCCTTCTCTACACCTGCCAAAAATGCTCTTTCTCTGATCACCTTTGAAAGTGAAAATAGTTTTGAGTTTGACAGCTTTTATTTCACATGTGAAGAACCTCCTGCACACCTGAAAGCTTGCTGGCTTTTCCCCCATGGTACCCTTGGCTCTGAGAAAAGGCACTGCCTCCTTTAAGGGCATAATGATGCCATCAACGTCACCACTTTTTCCTACATTACCAAATCCAATGCAGAGGGCAGTCACATGTTCCTGTTTATACATCCTATAATACAAGGCCCTTATTTATCAATAAATGCCTTGAGGTGCAGAGCAAAGCCTGAGCTAACAAAAATCTGACAGGATTTTCTGCTGGTGTTTCACATCAACGACAGCAGCAGCCAGGGAAAAGGTAAGGGAAATGATGATGCAACCAAGAGAGTCTGAAGAGTAGAAGAGTAAAAGCAAGGGGCTGCTATAGGTATTTGAAGAGCTGGGGAACGAAGAGGGAGGAGAACACAACAGAAGTAGACGCCCAACCTTTTATTTTCCTTCTCTCTTTTTTTTAACTCTAACCCAAGGCATTAAAGAATTACTTAAAAAATTACAAAGAAAACCAGACAAATGCTATGTTTTGCTCGATAAATAACTAACCATTGGAACTCATGGCTGCAGGAAAGTAACTTGTAGTGATTAAAAAGGGATTAAATGAGTTTTATAAACAACAGTATCTGTTGTTAAACATGCTAAAATAAAATTACAAGAGTTAATAACCCATTTGCTTCAGGGCATAAACTAATGCTCATCTAAGGGCAGCAGAAATCTGCCTGCAAGTCAGCTCAATATCTGGCGCAAGAACATCTCTCCATAGGCAAGCAATCTTTGCTTTTAATTCCTGGCATTTAAAAATTGTCTTTCTTGCCTGAAAAAGAGAGCAGGCTATTGTTCAGACCTTCAACTGACCTCACATAATTAATTCTGGAGTTTACCAGATACATCATTCCCTTGAGGAGAGCGGGAGAACTGCATGAAAAGAGAGGAAAACAGTTTAATTGCTCCACACTTCAATGTTCTACTCTCAATTTCTTCAAATACAGTTTTTGACGGCACTAGAACCAAGCACATGAGATAAAACTCTTGTAAAAAGCTTAAAGATACAAACAAAACACAAAATCTATTTGTATTTTGCCCTGCAACAGTTCACCAGCAAGATCAGTTTATGAGAAAATTAGATCTTTAGGGCAGGCAGCAAGGGAAGATTTTTAGTATGTCAGAAGAACTTACTCTGCATGGTAACAATTAAAGCATTATCTAATATCATACCCTGTTCTCAAAGATGGGATAGGGTTGAAGTACAAACCCCGAGATTATGATTCTAGCCATCTCCAAACACAAATCCAAACCCAAGAATCTTACTAACGGATTGGCCGGTCTCCCAAATAATTGCTTCTGGACAAAACACGAGATGGGATGCAACACGTCCAATGCTCTGCTGTGGTTATGAATTTTTAGTTCCAAATGCCAGCTTTCTCTTCTCCACAGGTAAGACGGCTGTGCACTGGGGACGCTCCTCCCCTGGCTCAGGAGAGCTCCTGGAAGAACAGGTCTTGAACATGAGCTCTACAGAACTCACTCCACAAGTGACCCTTCCTTCTGCATCGCCAGGTTACCCAATCCAGTTTCATTTGTCTACAACTTTATTGCTATCATTTATTTTTAGGGGGGCACAAATTACAGCTGGCCAGTTCGGCAACCCTAAGGGTCAGCATTTGGACCGTGTTTTCAAACAAGAACTTTGCAATGGTCCACTGCAATTCACTAGTAGACCAGACCAAGTGTGCCCTGTGCCTTGCGAGTCTGCAAAAGTTTAGCACTGACCACCCAACAGAGCAATATCAGCGCTGAAGCTGCATGTTGAACTGATAACCAAAGCAAGAAATATCAAGTGCTGCTAGGAAAAAAAAAAAAAAAAAAAACAACTCTAAAACTTAAGCAAGATTTACAATGAATGTTTCAGACCACTCTATGTATATATTCCCTCTCCTCCCCTACTGCTGAAACAGCAAAGCAGACATGGCAGATGGCATGATTCATCTGAAAATTACTCCAGCAGCAGTCTATTAGCCTCTAAGGAGCAAACTAGGATAAAAATATTCTGAATGCTAACTTAAAACTAGGCAGTTGTCATGGGGAGTCATCAGGTCAGTCTACTTGCTTAGTCTGCAGAATTTTTCTTTCATTCAGCAAAAAGCATTACGTATGAAGATGATATAATTTATTTGTTCTACCTGCCAGGAATTAACACAGAAGAAAGAAAGGAAGCGACTGAGGGACAAAAAGGTTTGTTTTACTACATGTAACTAAAAAAGTACCAGCCAAAGTCAGGCCAAGCACATTAATGACAGCACGAGCCATTTCTGGCATGACGGAATAGATTCAGTTTTTAGAGACACCTTAACTGGAAGAACAATTTCCCACAGGTCCAGTAGCTGAATGTAAATGCTCAGCTGAAGACACAGATGGACCTCTATCCCCTGCCCCCGGGCATAAGCAATTATGTCCAAGACATCTGCAAGAACACCCACCAAAGGAGCCACCCTGAGCTCCAGTTGTAGCCCCCCAGCTCACTCACAGGTCCATGGAGGACATGGGTAGCCAGCAGACAGCCTTGAGGGAGTGAGTGAACACAGTGAGGGGCATCACACCCCTGCTTGGCTGCGGTCCCACTCTGGGCTCCCAAGCCAGCGCTGCCCACCAGCCTGTGTGACACACAGGGTAACTCACCAGGGAAGGGAGAAAACAAATACCAGCATCACATTCAGTGTCAAGGCAACCTTACCTGCCCCAAAAATGCAGTTAGAGCACTGTGCCATCAGCCCCCCTCCTTCACATGGAAGACAGGAGTCAGCAGTGCTGCGCATCGTCTTCCAGAGAAATTAAAATTGGGCTCCCAGCTGCAAGGAATGCTGAGCGCTCGCTCTCAGACCTGTTGGGCTAGCGCACAATGCCTCCAACTGAAACTCCATCACTCGTTTGAGAAAAAGAAACAAAACACACACTTAGATGGTTCAGCTTATGCTGACAGTACAAAAACTCACTACAGTGCAGGACACTGCCCCAGGACTGACTACTGTAACATTAATTGCCTTGACTCTGGGCCCCAAGCTAAAATCTCCTTCCCAAATAAACAGTCCACAAGAACCAACTTATTTTTTTGCTCCATCAACAGTAATACTCAGTCAGCACAAGCTGAATACTTGGTGCTCTTTGATATGCAAGTTAACCAACCAGGGGGTTGAAGCCAGTAACGCAGTTGCCCTCATCTTCTGGGAGAAGGTGATGAAATTGTGCTTAATGTCATCTCTTCAAAAAGGCGTTTTCTACATATGTATACGCTACCACGTCAGCCTCGTTGCATAACTGGGTTGTGCAATCATGGCAAATTCATTTACATCTTCATTTTTGTTCTAGAGCTCCAGGAGGGGGAAGGAGGGATCACTGTCAAAGGACAGGGTGGACTTTTTGCAGAACTGGTCTCTTCGGGGAGGGGAGGGTGGTCTGAAGAGGGGCTGGAGGCAGTGGGAGGGCACCAGGACTCTCACTACTGCCACCACTGCTCACCCAGAGCAGATGCTGGGAGCAAAGTCTTAGAAACCTCAAAGCAAAGAATGACTTCATAGCATCAGTGAATGACTAGTGTTGGCTTGGACAGCAAGCAGGGAAGATTATGGTTTCTCCTTTTAATACTTATTACTATGTTATTGCCACAGAACTGTAAAGAAGAAATAGGCAAGAGTGCAGTATCAGGTTTTCATAGACTGAACAAACTGGATTATTCAAGAGTGACTCAAGTTTCCTAACAAGCATGGAAAAGTCTGTGTTAAGATAGCATCTCTTTATTTTCCCAAAATCAATTGCAACAGGCTGCATTTTAAAATCTTGCTTTAAACTCCCATCCTCTTTTTTATTTCAAGAAGGCATTTACTAGATTTACTACATTTGTAGATAAGAACACAACATACCAACAGTACCAGAGACCAGACCCTAGACCAGCATTAATACTCCAGTGACTAGAATATACACTCACATGTTAAAAGAGATGCTCAGCTCTTGCAGCAAAGACAAACTCACAACCATAAAGATCTGACACCATAGTTTTACTCAGAGGCTGTATGTTCATCGGCAAAAAGGGGAAATAAGGAAAAAAAAACCACCCATGTTGAGCTGAAATAGAAAGCTCCTGGTTCAGCCTTCTCCATCCCTCTCCAAGGTTTCCAAGCATTTAAAGCGCAGAGGTGCCTTCCAGCTCCGCTTTAATACCATCCCAAGGATAGCAAGACAATGACGCTGTAACAACCACAAAAAAGTGAAACTGTTCTGAGTTAATCCTGCAGTCACACTCTGCATTTTCACACCTAAAAAAACCCCCAAAATACACCTTCTTTTTGTATTGTTTCCTTCACTATAGATTTCTAGATATTAATCAAGACCTAAATACACTCAGCCAGATAAAACCATGCAGTGCATTTTTATTTATGTTTGAATTATATAGCACAATTTGATCAGATCACACATGAGGCTGTCCCCTCACCCTTAATTTTAAACAGCTGCTTGTTTGAGCTGCAGAGCTCAGTTCCAAGAGCAGGGCTGAAGCAGGACAAGCGCAGCAGTGGTGACAGGCAAACAGCAACTGCAAATACCTGAGCCAGATTTGGCTCTGGCCATTTAAACTTCCTTAACACCACCACAAAGCTCATTAAAAAAAAATAAAATAGTGGTAATATTACTGAATCTAATCAATAAACACTGATCTTGGAACAACAACTTCCATCGTGAACCTTTCATTTTAGCACAAGCATTGCTTTCCTCTCCTGAACCTCTGGAGACACTGAAAGACCCCACTGAGGAATAAAGGCAGCAGCACAGTATCCTCCGGAGAGGCCAAGGGATGTGCTTTAAGTAGTGAGGAGCCTCCGTGGTGAATCACTGCAAACTTCTCCCTGTAACTGCTAAGAGGAAATGGGATTGTTTTCCCTGACCTCCTCCTCACACCTGAGCAGCAAACAGGGAAGTACCCGCAAACACGCCCAACAGACAGCGGTGTTTCAGAGGATCCCACCAGCGGGCTCCAAAACCCCAAGGAATGGGCATAGCAGCACCACACCAGTGCCAGGGAAGAAGCCAGGCTCCAGTCTTCCCCAAAAAGCCTTCTGCTCACAGCTCACCACCTCTTCACACCTTCCATCGTTTGCATCTGAGAGGACTGCTGTTAAGGGTCTCTGGGAGCATCCCCACAGACTCTGATGCTAGAGCCTCACAGGGCTGTCCTTCAGGGGACGGAGGCATGAGAGCAAGGAAAGAAGAGGGGCACTAACCAAACAGTTACAAACTACACCTGCTAATTATGCATCTCCAGAAGGGAGACATCAGCAGGAATGATCCCTCTTCCCTCAGCACGCCACCGGGATGTCTTCAGAGCCAGGTTTTCTGGGAGAAGGGGTTGTGGGGGTTTCAAATAATGACATTTAATTTGAAGGTTCACATTTGAAGAGAATATTTTTGGAAAGAGAAATCAACACGTTAACAGCGAGCAGGAGCACAGAGCACATAATCCTTTCACATCCTGACAGGGGAGAACTGCGGAGGCCTGCTATGAAGCATCTCTGAATAACAGCATCTTCATTTTCTGAATATCTAATTAGGAGTTTCTATATATTGCAAAGCATCACTATAAGATATAATTTAGTTGGCAAACATGAAAGATCTCTCAGTCTGTAAGCATGCTTTTGGCAATCAAAATTTAAATCTGGATATATATCCAAGATACGCATGGCACAGGTAATTTTTTTCTTTTAATTCTAACAATTACATTCAAATTAGCAGATTAACTCAAATCAGTTTTAAGCAAATGCAAACTGGAAGCAAATCAGCCTTCAACAGTATATTTTCGGATGGCTAGTATCCTTACTCCTGGTAGTAGCTTCAAATACATTGAACATCTATCAAAGGGCAACAGACAAAATGAAACAAGTTTAGTCTAAATCTAAGAAGGCTACGGATGCCAGAACTTAGCATCGGCTTGGACTTGAAACTCCCATATGCCAAAAAAACGTTTGCAATTGCGCTAATTCTCACTGTGGGAACTGAAAGGCAGCTTCATAAAACACAACGGGCAACAAGTCCATTCCTTTAATTTCAGTCGCCCAATTTTAATTAATTTCCATCCAGGCAAACATTAAGTGTTTCTGCTGATCTTGCAGGATGTAAGCTCATTTGCACAATAAATGCGGTCTAACAAGTCACCACATTTAAGCAAGTTGCTTCAGTCTTATCTAACTGCGCAGTTTGAAAAGTCAGTGATGGGTTAAGTGAAACTCCACCCACGTCACAGTTTCTGGCGTTAAGCACAAGAAAACTGAAGAAGTTGCAGTCTTCTCATTGCAGGAGGGGCTGCCAACAGGATTTTGACAGTTAAGAGTCCACATTTTGAACTATGTGTATAGCCCTTACTCAGGAAGGGAATTTTCTCCTACAAAATGAATGCTCATATTCCAATGCTCTAGAGCTCCCCTTCCAAAAACAAACCAAAGACCCTCTGGCTGCCTGCTCACGGTACCTGCCAAAAAGAAGGGTGAGGGAAAAAAGTAGGAAAACAAGTAAAACGACGAATTTAAATAGGTCAGCATATAAACAAAACAGCCACAAGGTGTGTCTGTGCCAGGAGGCACAGATCACTCCAGCATTAAAGCAGAGACCATCAGCAAGAACAGGGATTCCCCAGAGGTGGGCCTGCCAGCAGAAAGGGCAGTGGGGCAGCCAGGGACACAGCCTGCATGCAGCAGCTGCTGCCCCTCCACACGTGGAGACTGAAGACCAGCTCCAGGTGAGCAGCAGTGGTGTGGGGTAAGTGTTGCTTACTTGCTACCCTCCTCCTCTGCAACATCAACAGCAGAGCATGAGAACAGTACCCTGGCTGCTCAGCTACTGAGCTGCAGATCAGCATCACCAGCAAGCGGCTGCCCCTGCATCTCCTGTCTTTATAAACCTTCAACATTCCCCAAAACTAGTTTCCATGGAGAGCACAAAGGCTGCTTACATGTAGAACTTCTTCATGTACTCACACCACTCATTTCACTAAAAAAATTTTTAATTTCCTGATTTCTGGGCACAATGAAAATTTCGTTCTAGTACCAACTGAAGTGGAGGTGTCTCTAACTGTTTTTATAGGGAAACACCAAAATGCAAGAAACACAAAACAGCCCACTCCATCGTTTCACATCCTGGCACAAGAGAAGCATGGAGGCCCAGCGCAAAGTGGCCTCTAAATGATACGTATTTAAAAACTAAAATTAAATTAAAAAGTTAATTAAATAAATGCTTTTACATATTATAAAGCACAGCCAGCAGACAATGTAGTCAGCAAATGCTGTGGGTTAAGAGCACCTCTGCTTGCAAGCCCTTTTTTGGCAATGAGCTCAATTTAAACCTGAATATTTACTGCTTTGGAGACCATGTCCCACACATACCCGGTATGTTCTCTCAAGTACACATGCCAGGCCCCAGAACTTGCACCCCTTAGACCTATGCCACAAAAACAGCCTGAACAAAATGAGGAAAGAGCCCCACATGCTCACACCAACACGAGCCTGGGCTGCACGCACCAGCAAAACACTTGGAGAAACATGGGCTGCTTAGAAATGCAATCACAGCCATCCCTGGCATGCTGGCTTGAAGTGGCAATGGGACTGAATGCACTTCCAGCTGCACGGATTCCTAGCATTCCCAAAACTTAAGTTTCTGAGACCAGAACAAGGGAAGACTTGTACCTTTAAGTTTAATCAACTCTAGAATAAGACATATTTTCAAACAGAACTATAACATCATTGATACTGTGCAGTGATGCAAGATGCCGTTAACAACAGTAAGCTGTGTGAGCAAAATGAGGGCTGCCCTCCCCTCCTCCAGCAAATTTCCAGTCTCTGTCTGACGCAGCAGCTGTCAGAGTCCCAGGGGTTTTCAGTGACTACATTTTTAAACCCAGCCAGCCACTTCTGGTCCCATATACCACAAAGCAGAGCATTGCTAAACCTTTCCCATTTACTGCAGAAGTGCTTCAAAACTAAATCCGTTTGCGCCCTTAAGTGATCTGGTAAAGATCAGTATCCACTATTGAAATCTAGCACAAGCATGAGGCCTAATGAAGTTATGAGCAGATAATCATCAATCCAGTAAAAGAAGATTAATTTATTCTTTTTATTCCTCCACCTCCTCCATTAGGAATGGAGACCTACCAGGAAACATCATGATACAGCTGCTGCACCGCTAACTTAAGACATCTGTATAACACAAAACTACAGTACAGGAATGAAGCACCTTTTCTTGATGAACACATGAATAACATTAATAAGTATATTTAGAAATAATACTTAAATGTGAATAGCACTGGTCCTCCGAGATAAATTTAATTCGTGCTCTCTGTGGAACAGCAAATGCTGTTCTTCAAAATGTGACTCTTCCCAGTGCGCTTCGTTTCTAAAGTACAGCCTATTATGATGAGTGTGTTTCCCCCATATTTAGAACCCATTTCAGAAACCAGATTTACAAATAAAATGCTACAAAATTCATTAAAATATTAGTATGCACTACCATATCCTTAACTATGACTAGCTGCAGCTAGCATCAGGAAATTTAAAGTTCCTTCTTTATAGGAGTTGACATTGAAGTAAATATATCCATGTTTTACATATTCCTGAACGAGAAAACCAATAAACTATATACCAGGTTTCTTTACTATATCACGTCAATATTCATTACTCAAAGTTACAAAGTAACTTCCACTAGAAATCCGTGTTCTAGACATGAACTTTCTCCCAAAACAGAAGGGGCTGAAGGTTGAATCTCTGTAGCCACAGCCTTACATACTTCACAAATCTGTGGCTGCAAAATGTATCAGCACTTTTGTTCCAAAAGCCAAGCACTCACTTTACAAAATATTCACCAGTTGTGTAAACAGAGGAGCATATATTTCGGTAGCATTATGCTTTGGAAACTGAGAAAAAAAAAGGTCAGAACAGACATCTCAAGAGTACATCATTTCTGAAGTCTTACAAAAAAAAACTAAAACACAAAAAAATACTGCCTGGTTTACTGTTGATCATTGTATTGAAAAAGAAAACCCTCACGTACCTCACCTAAACATCTTTATTCCCTTGTACCACACTGCTTCCTCTTTCTATGCCAGGCACCAAAAGCCCCAGTTCCCTAAAACTCCAACTTCACTGGTCACAACTTGTGAAACCAAGTAATACAAAAATTATGATACTAAGGAAGCAGCTGAGCATATCATAAGGAATAAGGTGGCAAAGAGAGCAGTTACCTCAGTTTTGTATGAAGTTCTTTAAAGCCAGGCACATCAGGAAAATTTAGTTCATTATGTCAGTACACAAAGCCACTCAGGCGTTGTGTTTTGGTGTTTAATCTTACCTGTAATTATATACGTAACTGAACAGATAGAACAAATAGCAAATGGGCAAACAAAACAAAGAGTATTTCCAACGCGTATCTCAAGGCCCTGATGGGAAGCTCAAAACCACAATGAACACTGGGACACATTACACCAAACAACAGAAGCCACTGGCAGTGGGCACATCATGAGCATTCCAGCTGCTGAGAAGTGGCTTGGTCCCTCCCAGGCACAACCTGCCTGTGAGATGGGGCCAGGGAATCCCCCACACTACCCCAAAAACAGGCGGTGTTTGGTTTGAGCTCAGAATGAGCTTTTTGCTTTAAGCAAGGGCAAGGTTAAAAAGCCAAATATAAAAGGAGAAACGAATTAAGTTTGAAGGAACAAACAGTTAAGGGCCGGGATTGTGATGCAGCTTTGCCATGAGTTATTTGGGCTCAGGTGAGGAAAGAACCTTACACCTGCAAAGATTAAGCTGAACTTTCATACCTGAAACTAAGCAAAATGCAAGCTGGTGACTCACAGACAGACAACAAAGGCTGCTACAAAGGACTTTTAGTTGCAGTGATCAGCAATGCAAGCTACTAAATAGTAAAACTCAGAAGAGGGTGGGCAGAAGCTGGAACTGATTTGGCCCCAACTGAGATCAGGCATCACAGCAGAGCAGATGCAACTACAACTTCCAGCTGTTGAGGCTATTACTAGTGCCACACATAAGAAGATATGACTGTAATAGCATTTAACTTGGCAGAATCCATTAACAGAAAACCCAACATACATACTTATGTATGCTTATATGTGTGTGTGTGTATGTATAATATAATGCATGATGCTAGGGGTCCACAGATCACCTAGGGAAGCATCTAAAGGGACTGAGGTAAATGCCTACAGGTATGTAGGCACCCACCACTGAGGGAACATACAGCAACTCTTCAAGACAATCTCCAGTTGTAGTACTTACATGGAGAAGAAAAACGTGTAATAAAAACCTCACAAAGACGTACTCATTTCACTTAAATAAATTGTATGAATTTCCACGATTTAAGTTCTTCACTGATATAGAATCAAAAGCTTTAAACAACTTCTGTGAAGATTATTCTTGTCCTCTCAAAGTCCTTCAAACACTTCACACTACGTGTGGCTTTCAAATCAAATACACCGCAACCCAGAATTTATTTTGCATGAAGAGCAATACACTGCTAAACAGAGTCATGACCACAGTGTTCCTGTAGTAAGGCCACCCAAAAGCACCAGTTCCATGCCTCTTTTGTCCTCAGGATTTCAGGCTTATATCCATTCATCCTGCAGCTAGATATCACCTATTCTCATTCCTTCAGCAGTGGCAACAAATAAATCTAGGCGATCGAGTTTTCTTGGGACTAGAAGTAGAGGAGGTGTAGATACACATGACCTTAACACCTGCCACTGTGAAGAATAAACAACACATCCACCTCCAGATGAATGACACCAAAATTCTGCTTTTTCTACTCAAGAAAAATTACACATTTTTATTCTAACCCATTTTCAAAAGCAAGCTAAAAGGATAAGACCATTCAAGAAAGGTTAACTGTGACAGCTCCATAACAATCCAACTCAACAATCTTGCCATAAAGCAAAGACATCATGAAATATGCACATCACAGATGTTTCAAATTTTATATAGATGATGATTAGCCAGAAAACTATCAGATTCATCTACAGCTGTGGTGAAGTTCTTGGAGGACTATGCTGCCTAAAGCCCTATGTCTCCCACTAGCACATGTAAGGGAAAAAGTTGCTTTCACTTGATGACTACTAGGAGAAAAGTGTCATTCTTCCATACAACTTTCACAACAATTTCTTTGTTATCTCAGAAACAGATCTTGTTCTTGTTTTAGCTTTGTCTGAGCAACACCAGCCACTATCGGCAGTCGTTCACAACCAACAATAGTGCAGATCTGGCAGAGCACACCTCAGTGTTTCATTCAAGGTAGTCACTGCTCAGGGGTCATGCAGACTTTGCTTCCCTAGGGCGTAATGGGGGTTTTGTTCATAAAGTAGAGTTTGTGCTAAGAAAGGCTGGAATAACTACTTTGTATAACTGAAAACAATTTTACCTACTTTAATAAGCTACTACTGATAATTTTATGTTAATACCTTTGGCTTCTACCCTTATTTTAAAAGCTATTTTTATTCAAATTTTATTATTTGGAAGAACCTAGATGCTATTTTGAGCTCCTAACAGATAATGTTGACATTGTTGAATATTATTCAGTGGAAAATTAAAAAGCAGCTCAGCATCAGACATTAAATCAGTGCAGTGCATAACTCACAAGCATTAGAGCAGTTAGTCCTCAACATCTGGGTGAGAAACACAGCCTTGCCATTATACAGAAAGTGCACATTCTTTATCATTTCTTGTGTATTTCTTAGATTTTGCGTATAATTTGAAAGGTGCCTTGTTGCACTTACAAATATGCAAACTCCAACAGAGTGAAGTGTCTCAGGGACTGATTTAAGGGGAAAAGCAGCCTAAAACCACTCTCTTTCTCAGACAGCGAAACACCCGTGCGCAATGCACTCCCGGCCCCAAGTCAGTGCCAGGCTCTAACGCGAACCCGCGCTCCCTCTGTCAGCAGAAAAGTTTGCCATTGTCTTCTTTGGCATAAATACCTGTGAAGTTTGTTGATAAAAACTACTTGATGCAACTACAGCAAAGATG
>JANHGB010041643.1:0-12709 GCA_026283785.1 Coracopsis vasa
TTCATATAAACTCCAATTTGTTCGTTGTGGAGTTTTGGGGTGTTTTGGGTTTGGTTTTGTTGTCGGGTTTTTTTTTTTTTTTTTTTTTTTATGTATGTATAGAGTACAATTTAATGTGGGTTAATATTTAAGCAATAATTGTCTTTGTTAAAGATTCAGTAGCCATATCGTTTTAACCAAAGTACATTTTAGGTATGACAGTGCTCCTCCAAGCTGGAAGTTAGAACCAGTGCAAATTTCTTGTAAATGGAAATTGTTCTGTTGTAAAAAGTAGGGGAGAAGATAAGTGAAAATCTTAAAATTTCTTGGGAGAGCAATAGTTATTTTGCAACAGATGCACATGTAGGTATATTTCTGACACTTTTAAATGGCACTTCTTCCTTCTGGACACCTAGCAAATGGATAGACATCTTCATGGCAATTTAAAGATGACACTTTATAAATGAAATAATTTTATTCACTGTTTACAAACTTTTTACCATGTAAATATTATCACTGACATGATCACAGACATATTAGTAGTAACTGAGCCAGACATAGTAGCTAACAGTCTCGTCAGTATTGGCTCCCTATTGACAAAATTTGAAAACCTGACCTTACCATGGTAATAAAATATGAAACAAAGTGGGTGGTGGAATGTTCCTGCTTAAGGATGTGTCAGCCAGACTCCGTTGCTTCTGCTAGCAAGTATGTCTTGGTTAAATAAACCTATTTTACTAGACAATGCAAAAAAAGGCTTTGTAATTCTGGTGACCTAGTTACATTATTTTAACTTCAAGATTATGAGGAAATTTCAACAAAGTTGGTTTAGGAAAACTTTGATATAAATTTAATGCATGCTTTAGGTTAGATTTGCCGGATCAGCCATAAAATGACAATTAAGATAATTTAATAGCTTTGTCTCTCCCTAAACTCTGCATAGAGTTTTCTCCACTCCTAAAGCTTTTAGAAGGGTATTTTAATTTTTTTTTAATATATTTTTTTTGTTAAAATCAGCTGTTAGATAATAGTGCCCTCTTATGGAGACTGTGGGCACAAAGTCTTGTTAAAGCCTTCAAGTTTTTTTTTTATGGGCTTAATAGACATGGTTTTCTTTACAAATCAACAGAGATTACAGTAGGTGGAGAAGTAATAAAATGTGATTCAGAAAGTACAGACTATTTGAAATAAGCACTTTGTTTCTTCATAGGACACTTCTATGAGAATCTTTCTCTTTAGGGCAGTTTTGCCTTTGACTTCAACAACAATTAGATTTCTCTTTCAGTCACAGATAGAAATCGTGCAAGTAAAACTGAAAGTGATGCATAAAAAAATTAGTAACCTTTGGGGAAACCAAGACTTAAGCAATATGGATAGCTGGGGAAAGACCTGATTTAAATAAAAAGATAATTAAAAGCACCTAATATTTTCCCACATTAATTTTCAATATAATTTAATAACATTTACTTACGGCTTAAGTATACATTTCATGTATGTAAAGTAAATTCAACTTTATCTGTATTACTCTGGTTTTGTTTTAGAAACTGAGATAAATGGCTACATTGATGTGGTTGTGAAAGGGAGATTTAGGCAAACCATTTTATGAATAGAAATATTCTCATCATTTCCCACTAAAAACTTACTTATTGTTAAAAATACATTTGTTTTGTTTTGTTTTATTTCTACTTAAAAGTGCTTTTTAAATGGCAATTAAAATGCTATTAATATTTTTCAGCTATCCACGACTTTCCAGTCCTTCATATCCCATCTTCACAGCTATAATGACGTTTGCAGCAATGCAGTATTTTCATGTGGATATGCCAATATAATGTGATTGGAAAGGTGGGTGTAAACACCAGGTCATATTCAGGTAAGATGTGGTGCTATAATACAGTCTGAACTAATCAGTTATAATACAGAAATACTGTATTAATTTTCCTGTTATTATTCTAAATTAAGCAGAATGGTTTAGATGTTAGTGTGCTAACAAATTGCTTAACCAAGGCTTAAACATTTCTAAACATCTGTATTCACTGGTAACATTGAAAGTACTGAAGATTGAAAGTAACCTTATATCTTTTTAATATCTAAAGATGCGAATAACTTGTGTCCAAGTGTAAAAGGAATTGCCTAAGGAGCAGTTTGAATCACTGATGTATTTTTCTGTTGCTTATCACTGTGTAACACGTTTTACCTTTTGCTTTATAGGAAGGGAAATGGAAAGCTGCCATTGGAGCTACTCTAACAAACAAATGCAGTTTTAGTGAGGCCATTCGTGGAAAATGGTTCTACTGCCACCACAGCTGAAAGAATTAACAAACTGGAAGGGGGTAAGAAAATAATAGAGCAAATAATTTTAAATCTAGAAAATATGTGTGATGGTAAGTGGCTAAAGAACTATCTGTTGAGCTTCTCTAAAGGAACTGGATGGTCTGCAGGTATTTACTGATGATGGCTCTACTCTGAACAGACGGAATGGGATCCAGTCTTCAAACACCTGGCTAAGTACAAGTTATGATACTTATACAAAATACATTTTTCCATCCACTTCACCTGTTCTGGTATTTATAATGGCGTGGCAAAAAATGTGTTTCCAATGTAAAACTGATAATCAAATGTTTAAAGAGTTGAGCAATCCAATGAGATTTTGCACTAAATCCTTAGTTTGATCCCTCTACAGGGTTGGCTCAGTCACTCATATTGAGACAAAAGAAGCAATACTCATTTAGAAATAAACAATGTGCTTTAGAAATACTTATTTTCTTTAAAACTTTTTATAGTCAACAAGAAGCTGAATTCAACCGTCTGTAAACAAGCTGTATTTGTGGATGAGAATTCTGCTAAAATAAGAGGAAAAAAAATCTTCAACAAGAAGTAGGAGACCACTATTGATGAGCTGTTGAAAGAGGGTGAAAGAGTAAAAGCAGTCCATCAATTCCCTTAATTCAACTCACTGTCTTGAAGCAGTGTTTTCTGTATAGCCTCTGAGCCCAGTGACACTGCAGCTTAGTGAGAACTTTCAGGTATTGCATCTAGGTTGCTTTGCATAGCAAGAAGTTAATTTTTGCTTAAAATGAAGTGGATGCACAGTAGGAAAAGTTTTAACTGCAAATTTTGACTGCTGTTTACTTTTCCAGTATTTTTTAAAGTTAGATAATTTCATAGCCATATTCTAGTTCACTGGCAGATTTTGAAAGATCTTAATACTTCAGTGATATAGTCCACTACTTCTGTGGCACAAGCCAATGGCAGATACACTGTGGAAGAGCAGAGGAATCACAGAGCTAGCAATGCTTTACCTTCCACAATTAGTAAGCAGTTTGATGGAATAGCATTGCAGAATCAGCTGATTTAGACCAGTAATTCATGAGGCTGCTGCAGCAGTGTCTCATGACATGGTACTTTTGGCTTTACTACTATTTATTCACATACTGCATATTTTGGCATGTATATTTTCTACGCTACTATTGACTCATATCATTAAAATCCATTTTGCACTGAATTTGATGTTGAACTCTTAGACCGCTATCATGGCAGAATGAGTTCACACACATTATAATTCTCCTGTAGGGTGCCATCTGAATAACTTATCTTAAAATACAGGAGGAGATACTGTAAAGAAATGCCAGGAGAATGTAGACAGCATAATGCCAGAAAGAAACACCTAACTGGACAGTGTAAGTAGTGAAGTCTGATGATACAGTTTTTAATGAAAAATGACAACTATTGACTAAGAGGAAGGGAAGATTAATATAAGTACACTTAAAAAAATTCAATGAAAAATTAATTGGTTCTGACTGTTGAGGAGGTCACTGATCTTGGCTTATTGCAGAGGCACCAGTGAAGCAGCTCCTGAGACAGCATATTTTATGACTGACAGAAACAAGGATTTCTGGGAAAGAAAATCTGATCATTTTAACTTCACATATATCCAATCCTTGTGAGGAAACCATCACATTAATACAAGCATTGTGACTTTGACATGGCCGAATGCCAAGCTGGAAATATGATTCAAGAGATTAGACTTTCTGAAGCCAATTACCGACCATCTCCTTGCTAATCATGTCCATGAATGAAAAGTTAGCACATTATATGGTCTAACATTATTTGGCAGGAAGTGTGGGCAGACAGTAAGTCTGTTCTGTCCTTCAGGATGATATACTGTAAGTAGGAAAATAGATGAATTAGGAACTAAAGGACTAAAGAGGTCAGAAATTCTTTCTTAGCTTTTGGAGAAAAGATGCTGGTAACAAACTGTAGTGATTTCAAGTCCATTAAGACTTCCATTTTGACTCATTTAGATCAAGATAGGTACTAGGTATTTTTCTTCCAATATGTTTATGTTCAGTGCACGTCTGTATCTATACTTTACTTCTCTTATGGTACACCTGACGGAAGCTGCACTTTGCCGTATGTATAGGACTAATAAGATTATAAATAATACAATTACAGTGATTCTTCAGGTGGCAACGCAGCTGTTACAAAATGTACTGATTACAAAACAATATCCACTTTGAACACTAAGTGGTGCTACGATATTAACTATTCCAAATCACTGTCTTCTCCCCTGGAACAGGTTGTACCATCTGACAAACCCCATCACTTTTCACTTATTAATTAGCAATTACAATTATGATCCTGTTACTTGTATTAAATAGTAATAATGGCTTTATTATTACGGGGTGTGACTAAGACTTTCAATGAAAACAGGGACCAAGTAAGTAAATAAACTGTAGTCTGTACTCACTGTCTGTGCGACTCTAGCACTGAGTAATCGCAGTCTCATAATGAATCCAGATCCCATTGCAGTAGATGATGTTATATGAACAGATAAAATTGCCACAGCTGTATGGGGACAATTTTGAATGACCTATTTCAATTTAGCGTAACAAATATTAACTTAGCATTCTGTGTCATACAGAAATCTATTGGTTTTATAATGCAGTCATTTTAAAACCACTGCCACTTTTAGCTAACTACATAACCATCATTATCTGGAATATCACAGGACTGTCTTTCCTCCAAGACAAACATGACTATTCCAGTAACAGTGGATACTGAAATATTTTAGATTTCAATATGGACAAGGCATTCAGGAAGCAAATGTACATCAGCACTAAAGTGGAAAAAGCATAAGGAAAAGAAAAAATACGGAAACATAAAAGGGCATAGTAAAAAGGGGGGGAAAAAAACCCTGCTTTATTTAGATTGTGTTTTGAGAGACAAGGAGAGAAAAAGAAAATTCTCCTGCACGTGATCTGTTCCAGTTTAACACTCTGCTTTAAATGCCTACAGAAATCTAAGGTTTCATTTGTAGTCACCAAAGTCAGATAACAATCTTCTATGCTAACTTACAGCTTCTTAGAATATCACAGGATTGTTAGGGTTGGAAGGGACCTCTGGAGATTATCTAGTCCAATCCCCAGCCAAGGCAGGGCCACCTAGAGCAGGTTACACAGCAACACATCCAGGTGAGTTTTGAATGCCTGTACAACCTCCTTGGGCAGCCTGTTCCAGTGCTCTGCCACCTCAATGTAAAGAAGTTCTCCCTTGTGTTGAGGTGAAACTTTTTGTGTGTTTTAGTTCATGGCCATTGCTCCTTGTCCTGTCGCTGAGCATCACCGGAAAGAGTCTGCACCATCCTCCTGGAAACTGCCTTTGAGATATTTATATGTATTAGTGAGATCCCTTCTGTCTCCTCTTCTCTAAACAGGCCCAGCTCCTGCAATCTTTCCTCATAAGAGAGATGCTCCAGACCCCTGATTGTCTTTGTTTGGAGCAACCAGACTGAAGCTATCAAACAGTGTTACTGTACCGCAGGGAATAAGTGCCCATTTGTTTGGTTTCCTTTTTTAGTTTATTTAAAATTAAGAGAAAACTAGACACACTCAAGAATCTGGTTTCTGGCAGTAGGACAGGACAACATGGATACTGTTCCATGTAGGCTCCATGCGGCTGAGGGCTGGTTCCAAATCTCACACAACTTGGCGAAACAACTAATTGTGCTACAGAAACACGTGACCCATTACCTCTGCTAAAAAGGTAGAAGTGAAGAGGAAAACACCCTCCTGGCACCTCTTCCTCCCTGCTATGGTGTGCTGATGCTGCATCAGGAAAAGTGGCAGATTTTGGGCAAGCAAATGGGAGCACAGGAGACAGATCACGTAGGAACATGTTCAAATCTATGCTTCTGAACTTTGTCAGTGTATTTCTCATAGTTCTAAAGAAGGTGAAGATTTATTTAGAAAGTTGAAGAAAACAATTGCTATTACTTCAAGTATTATTCTATTGTCACAGGTATATGCTGAGGTTTCATACTCGACATCATATCCTATGTTGCCCATCCCTGCTCTGAAGCAGCAGGGAATTCAAGATATTTCTGGTGACTTTTCATGGTCTTATGCTATGACAGACAAAAACTACAGATGTAATTAATTTATACAGCCTTCTAGATCCACTGAGGTGCTAAGAACATCAGAATGGGGAATCAGTGCAGACAATGCACCCAGGCCACAGCAGGAGGCCTTCAGGATTATGAAGTGCTGGTGGTGAAAGCGCTGGGGAGCCTAGACTGGCTGGCATTTTAACTTAGGGGCTAAACATTTAACTTATGGTTAGTTGTGTTTTTGGTTGTGGCTACCTATCCATAACGGTTTTACATATACACTGTAAGAAATGAGGTACTACAGCTCTAATGCTTGCTCGTGTTCGGGTGCCTATTTTCTCCTGAACTCTGTACAGAATTATCATGTTGCCCACACCCAAAAGGATGGAGCACAATTTATTGTCCATGCAGGACACAACCACACTGAGGCGCTTCCTTTAGTAAAATAACATTAAACACCTCTTATTGCACTGAGCTGCAGACTTACTTTGCATTGCTTGCTTTCCAAGGGACCTTCAAAAGATAGTAGCCAGCCATCAGTAAGCAAAATGGACCTAAATATTTTTAAGAGCTCATTACACAAATGCATGTCACTGCCTTGGATTATAGCTCAAGGACACCAAGGAATGACTTCCACTCGGAAACCCATTTAGCACTAAACGTCAATGAGGAACAGCAAAAGCGAACGGCTGTCAAGAGCCACTTTGGCTTTGTGTTCACAAGAAACGACACACGGACGCGAACTGAAGCGTCCGCCGCCCGCAGATCGCAAAACACCGCATCCGGAGGTGCGGGAGCCGGCGCCTCCGCCGCCTCGGCTGCAGCCCCCGGCCCAGGGTGTACCCCAGTTCCCTGGACCCGCCGCCTGCGCTCCTCGGGGCCGCCGTCTCCAGCCGCCTCTGTCCCGCAGGGCCTATGAGGCCTCACTCCGGCTCCCCGTGGCGCTCTCGAGAGCATCCGCCGCCGGTCGGCTGCCCGGAGGAAACGCGCTGCCCAGCCCAAGACGTTCTACGTGGCCACCTCCCGGCAGCCGCGTCGCACAAAGCTACCGGAGGTCTCAGAGGGCTCCCGCCGCCTCCCTTCCCGCTCACGGGCGTGCAGCCTCGCCACAGGGCACTGGTCCCCTCCTCCCGCTGCGGTGGGCTGTGTCACGGCACGGCCGCGCCTCACGGCCCCGCCCTGCCCACGGCGTCCGCGGGGGGGCGCTGCGGTGGCGGCGGGCGCGGCTGCTTCCCTGGTGGAGCAAGGCAGGGTAGGGCAGGGCGAGGCGCTCGTAGGCTGTAGTTGTAGGGCGGTGGGAAGCCGAGCGGAGCCGAAAGCATCAGCGGCTGGGAGGCGGTGTCGGCCCCTGAGCGCGGAGAGAACCGCTACCTGTGGCATGGGAGAAGTGAGTATTGTCTTTCCTCCGTCGTGTTCGCGGGGTTGTGCCCGAACTTGCTCTCAGCTGCCGCTCGCGGGTCCCTCCGACCCCTCCTAGCCTGGGTGGGCGGCTGGCGCGCTGAGTAGGTAATGTGTTCGGTTGCATCCCTTCTTCTCATTGCTTTTCTGTTCCCCATCGCCGCATCGTTGTGTGGCACCTGTTTGGTTTGGTTTGGTTTGCTTGCTTGGTTTGGTTTGGTTTGGTTTGTTTGTTTGTTTGCTTGTTTTAAAACTGGCGTTAGCTGTTAGGGAGCTGCTTTGCCGGCAAGCCCCAGGTTCTCCTGGTATCCCGCTTGTTCAATTCTCCCCCATACACCCACCCAGGAAAAAATAATCTCGCTCCAAGCTGCTTCCGGAGTCCCACTTGGTGTCTCTGAGTCAACAAAGCAAACGAGTTCTTAATTTGATGTGAAAGAGAGTCTGCAGCTGCGGAGGTGGAGCAGGGTGAGATCTAGGTGGGGGATTTTCCTCTGTGCCATCGGGTCTCCGTGGTTGCGAACGGGGGTGACCACATCTGTAGGAAAGATGGAAGAAGCTCCCAGAGGCGAGAGCGCAACAGGAAGAACAGCGTGTGCTCATCTCGGGCAGCCTTAGTTCCCGGGTTTTTGTGTAGAAAATAAAAGCATGACACATTAATTGTTCTTATGTGCTCGGTTACCATAACTCTAAACTTCTCGCATCCCATCTGGTACTCTGGGTAGAGCAAAGTTATTTGCTTTATCCAGGTTGGTTTGTTGTGACTTTTATACAAAGAATAGTAATTTCGAAAAACACATTTTGTGCTTTCCATGTGAGTGGTACTGCTTCAACCTCATAAAAACCTTGGTAGGAAAACGAATCCTTCATACAAAATTACGTGGTTGTTTTATGAAAAGTGGGAAGGTTTCAGTCAAGAAAACTTAATTTCATTACACTTTTCCCCTACTTGTGTAAATTCTGATTTTGCTGTTTCACTTGAGGGCTCCAATCTATATAATGTTTCGTTGTTACCCAAGCATCTCATTGTTTCTGGAGTATATTAAAAAGACGTCTAGTTTGAGTGGGGTGCAGAAAGCAAAATTAAGTAGTGGAAGGTAAAATTTGATTTCTTTTTTTCCCAGCTGAACTTGGTTTAGAGCAAATCTCTGTGTGGGAGTTAGCAACAGAAAACAAACAAACAAACAAACAAAACCCCCCAAAAACCCCAAAAAACCCCACAACCAAAAAACCACCCCATGATAAAAAACCTTGGTATTTTGTAGGACAGATTACTGTAGTGACATATTTACCATTTAATGCACAGTACCACACAAGTGTTGAGATGTGAATTTTCATATGGGGTGAAAGCAGTTCTGACACTGCCATTTGCCTATCAATATTGCATGTGTGTGTGTGTGTGTGTGTGCGCGTGCCTGTGGGGAAATGTCTTCTAGCTTCTCAGTGGACTGAAAATCTACTTTTTATTAGAATCTGATTGGTTCCTGTGTCGTTGTTGTTGTTTGCCAAATGGAACTGTTGCAGGCAATTAGGAAGAACCAAGTCTTTGTGTTGGCTCTGATCTCTCTGCAAGAAACACAGTGGCTCCCTGGCCAGTCCTGATGGAAAAGGGTGTGTCAGGATGGGAAGCAGAACTCTGCTGTGTGCTTCACACACTGAGGGGCAGGGAGGTCGGAAGGCTGTGCAGGCTGCTGCAAGATATGCCAAGGGCCAGGTTGGCTATCAGCCAGTCCAAGGGGTTTAATGTCATCTTCACCTGCATTCCAACCCCATCACCTATCATGGTTAAGGATTCAAGAGGACAGTTTCATCTAGGACCTTGTTTTTTATTTATTTCTTACACACACACACACACATATACAAAATACTGTGTTTTTTAAGTGGTCTTCTAAAGTTTTATTTACCTGAAGTTTATACCAAGACAGATTTGATGAAAATACAAGATTTGCATAAATCTTAGGCATTCACTGATACTTTTATATTATTTGTAAGAGACACATAAGCAAATATTGCCCCTTTCATGTGTAAAAAAATATCCAGTGTTTGCAGCTGAAGCTCAACAGAGAAGTGGAAAGGAGTGAAGCAAGTTATTGATATTTTAAATCAGACACATTAAAATAAATGCAAAGTCTGAAAAATAGTATGAGACATGAACAAATTCCTGGGGTTTTACACAGATCCTGTTAATCTGAGTTTTTATGGCCAGCAGAACAGTATTGATATGGACAGGTTTTACCTTCAATACTTTATTTAAAACTCATTTCTCTTGGTTGAGGCAAAGATGAAGCTTTGATGCAGTGCTGAAAAGATAAAGACTTTGTTTTTCTTCATGTAAGCAAATCTAATTTATTGTTAATACATACATATTACTAATAAGCAGTGATAGCATGTAGAAGATATTCCACCTTATTCAGATTCAAGAAACAAACTATCCCTGGATCAAATCCTTTAGGCACATATGTCCTCATTTAATTTTTTTTATAAGGACACTAAGTTGGATGCCTTCTGCAGCACGTCCTTCGGGACTGCGTGTGTGCGTACAGTCCAGAACACATGGCGAGAAAGCTGGTAGAATTTAATCTTCAGACAGATTCTTCCCTCCTGTTGAAATAAATACATCCTCATCCTGGGCTGAGTTTACAATTTATCAATAATAATCACAGATATCATGCTCCTGAGAGAGAGTTGAGTCATTCTCAACATTGAGTGGTTGTGTTGGTTGAAGCACTTGTGTCCAAAGCCCATTGATCTGTTGCCAGGGAAGTTTTCCCATTAATTGTCTTGTTCTTCTTGTTAAGGTTTTTGTCACTGTTAACTGGTTGTTCTCCAAACAGGAGATAAACCCTTTCTCACATTTCTAAATACAGGTTGCATTTTCCCCATGCAGTGTTGTAAGTTCAGTATAAATAGTTTTTTTACAGTCTTGGAAAAAATTCAGTAGCAAAGCAGAAGTTTAAAAGAAAAATTATCCTGCATGCAGTTGTTGCATTCTGGAAAAGAGGAAAACAAAACCCCCAACATAATTTGAATATATTTTCACATGTGAGCAGGAAGTTTAACAGAGTTATTTCCATAGAAGTTTTGTTAAGTTCTGTGTCAAGTTTGGACTCTTTATTTGAAAGTCACGCTATGAAATTTTCTTGCCTTGAGTTCAACAAAGTTAAGTGAGAGAAAATAACAACAATGCTCCAGCAAGCCTCTGGGAGCATGCATTTTCATGGCAGATATTAAATGGGAGTTCCACCTCCACCTGCATGTTTAGTTGATCCTCTTGTGTTAGTATACAGTTGACAAGATTATTAATGCATAGATCCATTTTATTTTTTTCAGCCTGAAATGGTATTTTTCTCAAGTGATGCATTTGTAGAATCATTATCCAGTGTTGTCCTGAACTTTTGGACGTGAAATTCTTCTTTAAAAAAGTTGTATCTTCGAGTGGCCCGAGTAGCCAAAAGACATAAAGCGTCCCTCTGTGCCCTTGCAGTGTTACCTGCTTCTGCAGACGGGCTGGAGCATGTATTCTCTAGTAGCTGTTCTGCATCTGTAGGCTAGCAGTGCTGGGGTGCCATAGGGACTGGTACCATGCCCGCCGTACTTGCCAGGGTGTAGAGCGCTGATGCCATTTGTGCTTAACCCAAAGCAGCAGCAGGCAGGCTGTCTCTAGTTTTTGTCTGTCTTGTGAATACTCCTTGAGACCACCAAGTCTTGCTACCTGAGTTCCTGGAAAAAGCTGGGCAAGCCGTTTGCATGTGACTCACTGGGTTTGTGTCTGGACTACTATGATTTACTGTACAGATCATCCTGATATGAAAATGAGTAAATGTAGTGAAAAGATACTGTAGAAGGAAGATAACCAAATAACATACACAGTCTTGAAACTCACATTGGTCTTATCTTAAAGTGCATATAAGTTAACAAAACTTTTATAGATATCCATTTACCTTGCTACAATGTTATTGAAAAGGGGTTTTTTTTGTGCCTTAAGTATGCAATTTTTAATACTACTGTGCTCATTAATATATCTCCAGGTTTCCTGAATGTATAATACATGTCTTAGAATATTTACAACATGCCTGAGAAGTGTTTTGCCCAAATATTTTTACTCTGTATAAATAATTTCTAAATCACTGGATAGGCTATTTGCATAAAGGCTGCGTGCTCCCCTTCCTACTGCATTTGCTGCATTTCTTTTCATTCTGTTAGTAATTCTTGACTGTTTCACACCTCATCCTTCTTACCATAGCCACCCTTGTGTCTCTCCACTTCCCTTCTGACTTTTATCCTGCTGCCTCCACCCACTGTGGCCATTGCACTCCAGGGCTAGACACAGTTGTGCAGCTCTCATTCTGGCAGTTTAACTGCATGTGTAGAGGAACTGTTTGATACTTGAAGGGATAGCAGGCAGGAAGGAGCTTTTTGCTTCTGGTACTCAAATGCTTAGTTAATGTGTGTATACTTCTTGGCCATTTGGCTTGATCAACTGGCACTCAAATTCTTTGTAATAGTGAGAAACGTGCCTCCTGAGCAGCTAGTGAGCCAGTGACAAAGTGTTTGGTTTGGAGGTCTGCCTCTTAGTAGGGAGTTAAGCTTCTTAGCCCTAAATCCATCAGTGGCTTCTCTGGTAACTGCTGCTTGGGTGCTGCATGTTTTCTTGGCATTGATATTGTGGTTGGCTAGCAAGTGGTGTGTTTTTCTGTGCTTGTTCAGCCCTTGTATCTCGATCCTGATTCTGTCTGGAAACACTTCTCATGCAGCAAGGTTTATATTCAAGCAGAAAACCTCAGAGGAACTGAAATAAAGTTAGTGATTTGAAGGTACACCATACCTTTAGTTTTTAATATGTATAGCCAGATTAATTGGCACAGAGGTAGCTACACACTGCGTAGCTACAATGTGTTTGAAAAACAACCTTCTGGTTTGCTGCAAGTGCTGCTGGATTTATTTATCTGG
>JANHGB010041647.1:7617-28756 GCA_026283785.1 Coracopsis vasa
CAATAAGCTATTACCATTGATGGGTCACAACTCATTGAAGAGACAGTCAGTCTAATTGGCTCAATTCACTTAGCTCAGGATGTGCCTCAAGGAGACAAGCAGTGTTTTGCAGGTAATATTCAATCACCCAACAAACCACTTGTTTAATAATTCATCACAATTCAGATTGGGGTTCTAGCACATTATTAGCCCTTCAATATGCCAAGTATCTGGTCTTAACCCCTTTGTCTCAGGTCTGGGAAGGCGAAGGCAAAGGCAAATACATTCTGTAGTTAGGGTAACCCTTCTAGAAATCTATTGAATATTTAAAATTTCCACTGAAGTTTGCTTTCTAAAGAAATTTGTTGTAGTTAGCTAGAGGATCTCTCTGGAAAATAGTCTTTTCCTCATCATTCTTTCCTGCTAAAGATCATCTTCCATTCTGTAAACTTAATAGGAATGTAAAGTAATGGAGCTCATTTTGCCTTCTAGAGATTTAATGAAGCAGTATGGGTCCATTCAGAAATCTTTTGCAAATAGGTAATGATAGGGTAGATGAGACAGAAGGAATAGTGAATGTGAGACACAGGACCTATGGGATTTAAAGGATACTTCATACTCTGTCCAGATGTTAAACCAAAGCATGACCCACAATATTAAAATATTTAGAATAATGACTCTATGAAAAGACAAGTTAGAACTAAATCAGTAATTCATGCTTCTGATCTCTATTGTGTTACTTTCTTGTAATTTCTAGTTACCATTTAATTGTTCAATTATTTGTCAGTATATTGTAGACATACTGAAAACTTCCTTTGTAACTGCTGCATTGTCAAAGGCTTCAAGTTTCTACCATCACTTTCAATGGTGGTGTGGTGGGTTGACCTTGGCCAGCAGCCAAACACCCACCTTTCACATACTCTTTTCTCCCATGGGATGGGGAAGAAATAGAAGGGAGGTGAAAAGAGTTATGGAAGGGTTGGAGAGAAAGCCTTGGCACAGTGCAAGCTCTGCTCAGCAAGGGGCAAAATACTAGTGTACCAACACAGGTTTAGAAACAAATACAACACACAGCACCATACACGCCAATATGATGGTTAAATCCAGCCCAGCCAAGCTCAGTGTAGATGTTAAAATATTACGTTCATATCAGACCATCTGATGGACTGCCTTTATTTGTCTTTTTCTCATTAAACTAAAATACACAAAAGTGATAATTTTTGTATTTACTTTTTGGATCACTGGGTGGAAATTTAGTAAGTATGGTATATCACCCTCTGAAAATTAGAGTTTGCAAGGCACTCACACCATAATTGCCATACCACTCAGCAATGACTTATGAAAAAGTCAAGAATATACAGAATTTACAAAGTTACTCAATTTTTATTATGATTAGTTGCGGAACTGGTTACTTCCCTCCATTAGTGAACACTAAAATAAAATTAAATTTAAAAAAATGTAACGTAACATAACCACATAAAAGCAGCTTTTTGTATACACTTTGAGTGTCAGTTTGAGTTTTCTTTCACTAATAACTTAATTGAATTTTTACCATTTTTAATCATTAATAGACTGCTCTCCTTTCCTCTATATTATAGTTAGTAATGGTGTTTTCTGTGTTAAAAATGAGTGACTCCTGCCAATATTTTGTTGTACAAATATTCAACCTTTTTGTTAATGATAACTGATGTGAAATGCCATTAATAAAGTCAGTTGGATTAGGCATCTCAGATCTATGAACTGATTAAAAATTAACATGATATCCATACAATGAAATATGTGTCACACAAATTCACATGCGTATACCTCTTCATTGCATCTGTACACCCAGTGACTAGCACTTGGATCAGGCACCTGTGCTACACTGGTTTGGTCTTTAAAATTTTTGATGACACAAGGTAAAGTTAGTCCATAAAATTTAGGCACCAAAACTTAGATTCTGAAGACAGATGAGAAGAAAAGTAATGCTATTTCCTATATGTAAAATGGAAATAATGGAATTTACTCATCTTGTAGACAAGCTGAAATTGTCAGGTGCTACTAAGCATGCCAGACTTCAAAAACAATACAGCACAGATTGAAAGTACTACACGTGGTTTCCAGAAAAGGCTGGTTCCCATGTCCCATTCTGAAATTCTCATTATTTTGCCCTTCTGCGTACTGCCTTTTTGATACAGAAAGCCAAGGTTGAACACCACAAAATTACAAAACTAAAGCCCAGTGGCATCATGCAGTTTTACTAATGAGTTATAAACTAAACAATTTCAATTTCATTCTACTTCAAGTTGTTATAATTAATTTAAATTTAGAGTAAATTGCGGGGGGGGGGGGGGAGGCAGGTAAACCAAACAGAAACAGCAAGTCAATTACTCATAAAGGGAAATTTAGAAATCAAACATTACCTCTTTGGGGCTCTCACATTTCGCAAATGGCCTTTCAGTAGCTCTTACTTATACCTTTTTGGTGATGGGCATATATTCCTTCATCACACTCCTCTGTAACCCAGTATCAACTAGATGTCTGGACTATAAATTCTGTCTGAATAATAAAAGTGCGTAAGTTGAGCAAAGCTCCATTAAATCCTCTACTTCCAGGTAACCTGTGATCAACAAGGAACTCCAAGTACAATTTTCAAAGCAAATGCTTATTTGCTGAAGATGTACTTAGCGTGCAAAGGCATACAAGAGGAACAAAACCCTACATATCCTCCCTTTCATAAACTACAGTTTTCCTTTGCAGTCTTAATTAACTACTGTTCAATTTAACTATTTCTGTCTTAGGAATCACCATCACAATGCTTCTTTGCATGTTGATCAGCCCTCAGTACAAATCACCAGATATATTAATTCTTTCCAAGTCAAAGATTTTTTTCCTTTTTCTTCTGCTTTTTGAATTGTTCAATATTTTAGTATTTGGGATTAGAGATAAGAAGAGTAAAACTTTTCAATCTGGCAAGCATATTCCCCAATTTGCTTTCTTCTTCATTATTTCCTAACACCCCTCAGTATTCTCTCTCCAGTATTCATATCCCTTCTTTTTTGAAACTACTCTATTTCCTGCTTGTTTTTCCTCCATTTTTCAGCGGCCACTACTGATTAAAACCCTTGCCTTCAAGGCAGACTTGGGTAGGCAGGTAACGCAAAGGACACTTGAGATTTATGAAATAATTTCACCAACAATAAATTTCCTCTTTTCTCTATGGTAGTATAAGATGATTTTAGCACAAAGAAATTAAATGTATCATGGGAAACATGAAATACTGCAGTCAGTGGACTCAGCCCCAGAGTCTAAGCCCTGTTTCAACTCTCTTCCAAGGCACAGAGCCCATAACAGTCTACTGGGCATCCTTAGTTTTCCTTGCAATCACAATAATGGCTGAACTTGAACTGTCCAACAGGCTATCCAAACTTTATTAAAAGCTTTAATGAGGAACAAAGTGTGCAAAATTTACTTATGTCTTGGTGGTTCTTGACAGTCATGGGTAGCTGAACTCCAAATAGGACAGTCCTGATACTTTTCCAATTTGTGCTGAGGATCGAGAAAAGTTTGGCTAATTACAGCTATGAAAGAATGCAGAGACATCACCTCCCCTCCCCCCCAGTCTCATTTCATGGTGCCACACTGTGAGAATATTTCAGCAAAGATTCAAGTTCTTTACTGAGAGGGTGGTGAGGCACTGGAACAGGCTGCCCAAAGAAATGGCAAATGCTTCATCCCTGGCAGTGTTCAAGTCCAGGCTGGACAGAGCCTTGGGCAACAAGGTCTAGTGTGAGGTGTCCTTGCCCATGACACGGGCATTGGAACTGATCTTAAGGACCTTTCCAACCCTGACCATTGCAAGATTCTATGAAAGATAAGGAATCTAAACCCAATCATGTAATATAAATTAAGTAAACTTAAAGGAAGGATCAGTCAGCTGTGGTTCAGATCTTTAAAATGTTTTGTTTGTCACTTGTATTCCTGCTGTCTGCCTCATCCTAAATTTGCCTATTATCTCATTTTTTAGGAGCAATAGTGAAGTGCTAATAAAATAAACAGCACATTTGGTTTAAGTTGAAGGCCTCTTCACACTTTAGACAGAGTCTGATTACCATAGTGACTTAATTACAGTCAAGGTAATTTAGACTGTAATTTAAAATAAAAATACATTATTTACATTATTTTAAGGTTTACTTGTTAAAAAATGAAAGCATATCAATAAACTAAACCAGCTTTTTATCAGAAGAATGCATTCAAACATTAAAGACAAAAGATACTGAAGCAGCTGCCCTTACAAAAGATATTTTTCTTTAGGTTCAAATTAAACATTTTAATTTTCTGTCATGTGTTGGCTGTTGACATTAATTAAAAAATGTGATAGCTGTAGCAACTCTGAGTAACTTCAGGGGCATTACTCTGAATGGAGATTTCTTGCATATTATGTGCTGCTGATGCCTATAATTGTTTCTTTTACAAATATGGATAACGTGCATGTAACTTCACTATTTCATCCCACTCAAACTTACAGAACATTAAGAACTAATAAATGCCCATACAAAATTGTTTTTTATATGCTATGCCTTATACTTGAGGATCACATTCCTTACTCCATCCCCAATTCACTTTTGCAAGCTTGGAGATGTTATTCATTACACATTCAGATCTGTGGCTGGAACTCATTTCTGTGCAGAGGGTACAAAAAAGACAAGTTCATCATCAAGTACTGGACTTAACATCGCTGCCTCAACATTTACTTTAAGCACTGCCATTATGTTACTTAATGGTGGCCTGCTTAGACTTGTACAATCATCTGCACTAGATAACCAAATCTTCTATATGAGGGCTTAAACTGTCCGTATGATCAAGTGAAAGAAAGACTTACCTTCTAAAGGTGCAGAAAGGGAGATCGCATAATCCTACTTAAGTTTCACTACTTAGCTTCCCTGACAATAAAAGCAATACATACACATGCTCAAAAAAATCAGCCTGCTGGCTAAACTTAAGACACAGCTGAATGTTGGAATTACATAGGCTAGGTCACTCACTGCTTTTTATGAGGCCACTGAATTTCAAAACAAACTGGTGGTATAAAAATGTAGCTTCCAAACACAATTTAATTTTCATTTCATCCATTTATACCAAAAGGTGTTGAGTTGGATTTTCTCCCTTTTGAGGCAGCCAGTAAAAGCAAGAAAGAGAATTGTGGATCTATCTAACTCTATCATATCCTATGAATAAGAAAGTCTTGAGTTCTGAAAACATGACAATACTAGATGAAGCTTTTTGGATTTAGATGCATTAATAATTTAGGACAATTGATCATGGCATTTCTGTTCCAGCTGATTACTGTATTATTTATGCTTCTTTATGTTTTGGGTTTCAACTCCCTCCCTCCCCCTGGGAGCTGTAGACTGCAATTTGCTTTGCATTATTCTGCCTTTCGCATCAGAATTGCCTAAGAAATGAAAACAAATGGAAGCAAATAAACATAAAAGCCACAAAGACCTAGCTTATGATTATTTTATAATTCAATATTTAATCCTATGAGGTATTCTGGGCAGTCTGCAATAGATAATATGTCACAAAACAAACCTCTCATTCTATTCCAATCTTTAGCTTTCCACAGTAGAGTACTTTTAAAGGGCTGATAGATTTTTAAAGTTTGAACATATTGACTACAGGCTTATTACAGTGTCTTCATTTCTGGAGTCAAAGAAATATTGACTTCTGTAAGTCAGCAAATAGTTTACACAGCTAATCATAAAAGAACAAGCAAAATAAATGAAGTGACAGTGTTAAGACAAGTTTCCTTCCTGTTCTATATGCACAGACTCTGCGCATAACTTTCAGCTGTTGTCTTTGTTTTCACTAGAGGTCAGAGAAAGAACAATGTATCCACCATATGGCCACTTAAGTCTATCGAGTTGACAAACATAATGTGCTAGAATGTTTCCAAGAGATAACAAACCCTTTTATCCAGGCATCTTTTGCTTTAATTTTCAACGTACTCTGCATGAAGGACCAAATCACATTAACTTTACTTACACTGAATGGGATCATGCTGTACAAATAGTTCAAATGACTCCTGTAAAATATCCAGTGCAAGCAACTTCTCAGTCTGAGTAAAACCTGTCAGTACGCAGAGTGTTTCTGAGCCGAAGGGTTTCAGGGCTTTTATCATGTTTGCAGTCTGAGTAATGGCAGCACTAACACCTGCTCAAAACCCAGACAGAGGGGTTAGAGCAAAAGTATTATCTATTTTCTGTATGACTGCTGGGTGTTGAGACCTAATAATGTTCAGAGACCTGGATTCTAGGATGGCCTCCACCTAAATGCTGAACTAATCTGTGAATGCTGACCAAGGGCAGTGCCCTAACCATCTGAAAGATGCATGGTGCATCTCCACCTTCATGGTTAAAGCTGGTCCTCAGCAGGGAAAGGAACAAAAATATTGCAGCAGCAGAGAGTCTTTCTGTGACCAAAGGTGGATGTTTCTACACAGAATCTCAGGGGCCTCAGTTGCCCCTCATGTATGTGTGTGATGGGAGAGAAAGGCTTTATTTAGATGTGCTCCATATAATGTTTTCTTTTAGCTAATACGTTCTACTTGGAATACAAATTATCAAATTGCTTCTTGCTGAGATGTCAAAGGAAAAGAGGCAGAATATATACATAATTCCAGCTTCCGTAACATTGCGGACACCTAACCCTCTCAAGCTAACTCTTAAATAAGTTTCACATCATCCTGCTGAGTTTGGTATCTAATTTTTAATTAATTTTATACTTTCCTTTCAGTGCTCTAATCAAACATTACCAGAATGTAACTCATAACACTTTCAGATAAGTTTATAAAGTATTTTAGCATAGACTCAAATTTAAATTAAGCTTACAAATCCATTGTCAAAACAATTTAAGAAACTGTTAACGAAAACCAAATGGGGTTTTCAAACACCTGAAATGTAATCAGAGTTGACAGAGTAAGACAATTTTTCAGTAATTAGAAACTCTAAAAAACCACAAGTCCTCATGATTGTTGCAAACATTAGTTCAGGAGGCTATGATATGATAGGCAGCAAAGAAGATAAACTGTTTTATGATACATACTAAAATCTTAATACTAGTAATTTTAAATCTGTTCTTCCAAATTATCTGCTAGATATTTTATTTCTAGAAATTAAATTCCTCCAGATTACTTCCAAACATATTCTGCATCAGAAACAGTGCTCAATTTTCCACTTCAAATGCATATTACATAGACAAATAGGTGAAATATCTGGATTTAAAAAAAAAAAATAATTCTGAGTTTATACAACAAAGTTTAAGTTTTGGCAGCAGCACATACATTTATAAGACTAAAAGCAGGTGGTGATGTTAAAGTAATTTGCCCATGTTCTTGTCCCACTGTGACAAACAAGAATCCTGTATCATCTATAGCTTCTTGTTAGGTATAATGTGTCTGTAAGGACACAGTCAGAGATGAATATCACATAGGCTAATGCCACATAGATTTAGTCAAAAAAAGAAAAAGCTGAAGGCTGCACATTCAGAAGCATCGTATTTACACTTTTCTCATCCAAAAGAACATTTGGAGATGGACGTAAAACAAGTAGATGGCATACATATTGTAATCAACATTGTGGAAGCATATGCACAACGTGTCAACTTTATATTAAAAGAATTATTTTAAATAAGCCTTTTGAGCTATATTTGAAAACTAGGAAAGGATGGTTACTACTTTTTGTTATTCAATTTAAGAGCAATAATTTTACCAGTAAAAAGGAAGGGTAGTTTTCTGTGACACAAGATTTATAAATTGCAATAGAAGTGTACATCTTGATATAAGATTCCTAAATTGTTCTCTACATTTCCTAAGACAAGAATTGTTAAAGAAGCTTGCCTGCTCTGAGATACCAATTATTCTACTGTAACACAGCTAGCAATCACTCTCAAGAAAGGATGTTTTTATGTAGTTTCAGCTATTTAGGTTTATCAATTTTCAGCTATTTAGAGAAATGTTTCATTGAGTTTACAAATAAGGACTCTCAATATTCTATTTCTATTTCCCTTTCCATAGCATAAATCATGTGGCCTAAGCATGTCATTATGACTATAGTCTATGTAACGCAACATGACAGTTAAGATGTACTGTGGTAATCTGTGAGTGCTTTCAGTATTATTGTAGTATCAAAAATTTATATGGTTCACTTATTAAGGCAAATTGCTTCATTCACACAGAGATATCTGACAGTAACCACAAAGGGCCTCCAAACTATACTGAAAAAATATCTTCCACGTTCAAATCGTTTTTGCACATTCTTACCATTATTTTGCTCACTGAATAGAAGCAGGAAGAAATTCTGCCTGGAAAAGTATCAGTTCGTATCTCATGGTAAGTTCATGAGACATGGAAGATTACAGAAGAAACTCTCCCTTGCCCACTAAATGAGCCTGACAATTTATGGCCATGAACAGGATGCCCAGTTCTTTGGAATGATGCTATTTAGTTTCAACATGCTCACTTACCTTCTGTCATGTTGATTTTCAGCCAACAGGAAGAAAAAAAATAGGAGGTTGACTAGTTTGAAGAGACTACAGAGGAAAATGTGCTCAAGTGCATTACTGTTAGCATTTCTGATGAGTTTTAGCATATATGGGGTTATGGTAAATGGAAGGCTGTTTAGCTTTCTTCATATTTAGAACTCATTCAGTCCTTGACTCTACTGTCTGGAAAAAAATAAGACTTTCATGAAGGTATCCTGTATGATAGCAGAAAGTCTAACGGTGAGAAGCCCGACAGTCAGACGACTAAAGTATCCGAGACTTTAGAAAGCAAATATTTGGAATTAACCTGCAGGCCATGAATATGTGTGTACATGCATGGACACATGCAGACTTGGATAAATATATGCATTAGAACTGGCACAGGGCTCACAACAGCAATTTTCTGAGTTCTAGGGCAGGCAGCTTCCGACACACAAGTTTCTTGCCAAACACTAAAGTTTTGCAACACACCCCCACAACATCTGACACACATATCTCTGAAAAGCAGACGAGAGAACTGTTTTTCACAACTGAGGACAAGGTGGGTAGAGAACAGGACAAGCTGAATGACACACCACCTAATTCATTCAAAAAATAATGTTGCGAAGTATACAGACTTCTCCAATACTTGACAGGAGAAGCCTGAAGAACACTCAAGGTCAAAGATTTAGTTAATTTTTACTGCTTAACATTTTGCCTCACAAGGATTCTCCATAAGCATGATTCCTTTCTGCTTGTAATTTTGCTGGTCAAATAGCTATCTAATTTAATCTTCCCTCAGTTTCACTCCCCTTCAAAGCCTTACTTCTTTTCTCAAGAAATCAAATTATCATTTAGGCAAGTACCATCTGCACTTACTTTGTTGCCCAAATAAGAACTGGGTGCACTCCAATAATAAGTCTGTGGCAGTACTTTTCGAGCAGCCACATTGCTGATGCTATACTGCTGATGCCCATCAAATCTCTTTTGCTTGGGGGTAACTCTGATGAGACCTGGTAAGTCAGTCAGATACCAGCCATTCATGTCTTCTGTCTAAAATGACAGAAAAATAAGACAAAACAAAACATATCACAGTGAGAACCAGGACACCAGAACATCACTCATTTCAATAGTTAGAGCCTCTCATTCTTCCATTTTTAAAAAACTGAGTATATGATTAATAGCAGCTTAGCAACAAAGGAAATAACAAAGAAACAAAAATTTCCCCTGTTGTACATGTCTGGGAGTTATAACTGCTGAGGAGTTTGAAGCAACTGCAAGTATTTGCTTTTTCTGCTTCATATGGTCCAGAACAAGGAGAAATTCTATTGTACAAACATATGCATAAGAATATTTCCAAATACTATACAAGTTTTCAATAAATAATATCAGTCACAAGAGGGTATAGAAGATGAGCTGACAAATGGATATACAATTTCTGATTGATGTAGACAGCATAATTTACAATAATTTTTAGTTCTAAACCTTACAACTTAAAAATTTAAATACACTTATTTTACAAAGACACAGCAAAGCTGGAAAGCACCAGAACTGGAATTTCTGAAATCCCATCATAAATGAATCACCAGAGAAGAGCACACTGTTCATACAAAGCTACTGGCGCCTGGATACAAGCAGTACAATAAATTAGTTCAGCCATGGGATGCAAGATTTTCCAGATGCTGGCATGTAAATGAGCACACTAGGCATATATGATTTTACTCACAGACTTCCAGCACACCAATACAGCCAAAACCAGGAGCTAATAGACCTGGAACACATTTCCCAAACTCACTGTGCAGACATGAATACGTAGTACACACCAATTACAGCAGATTCGGTGTCTGAGCTTTTGAACTAATTTAAAGTATATCTGCAGGTTAAAGATATTTTTTTTTCTACAACACAAACAAGAACAGTAGGTTTATCTCTCTTTGACATCCTTCCCTGAGAATGCAGTATGCAAAAGAAATTCACTCAAAATGCCTCCTGCAAGGCAACTCTTTTTCTTACATAAGGTGTGTGTTGTACATTTAATGTTCAAAAATCCTTAATTATTGCAGGTCTAGAAATTTAATAATTATGTGGAAAAGAAGTTGCCCTATAGACATGTTGCATTTAACTCAGGACTGATTATGTAAGCACAATCCAGGACACTGTTTATGCAGATGGCTTCATTTTTACAGCTTTTGCACTTTTCATTGATTTAACTGCACTTTTTCAGAATTTTCTCACAATTAAGAGAAACAAAGGTTATAAACATTTTCATCTGGATAAATTAAAAATATATGGGGCATAAAAGTGTATGCATGATTTTATAAGATGAACTCTCTGACAATGGACAGTGACAACACACAAAAACACAAACTCAATGACATGTACTGATAGGGTGTGATTTTTCTTACATTTCCGTAGGTAAGGTGAGAGTGTGTGCAGATGTTTGTTTTCCCAGAGCAGAAACACTCTTCACAGCCTTTGGGATTATTTTGCTGCAGGTTGAAGAAACCTGGTTTGCAACGATCACAGTTTTCTCCTTCAACATGTTCCTGGAAATGCAGATTACAATATCACTTCAGTTGTCATAGATATAAAAATTGAGATCACCAGCTTTATACTTTGCAGGAGAGTACAAATGCAGGATTATAAAGACATTTATAGGAAAGACTATTCTTGTTTGTGAATATTAGGAGCAAACCCTCTACACAATAAAAGTTACCATGGCTGCATATAAATAACAGGACACAGCATTTGGACATTATAAGATTCTTAATTTTTCCTCTACACAAATGGACATACTTAATTTCAGGGAATAATCTGATTTATTTCCTTTACACTTAAAAATCTCAGAGAGGTATGAAGTATGGGACACAATGCTACAGCTTCAAAAACTAGTTTGTAGGTGCGGCTGATAAAATCTGGCATGCCCAATTGATGTCAACTACAGGTACATAGTAGTAGTTGCACTAATCATTCAGTATTGAAGTTTTTCAGTGGTCTATCATTAATAGCTGAATTCAGACTAAATCCAAGTGTTAAAAATTATGCTTTTTGTCTTTCCATGACTACACGTGTTTGTCAGGCACACAGCCAAGTCTGCAAACTCTTCCCCTGAAGAAATCCAGGCACTGAACATACACAAAGAATTCTAAACTTAGCATTTGGTAAGTACACTTTTCAGAGAAAGCTTAGGCTGTGCATCAAGTCCCACTACCTTACATAATAAATTAGTTTGTCTTATATGCAAAGATAAAGCTATCTTTTCTACAAAAGCATGTTGCAAAAGGGTCATGCTATGGTACCGGCTTAGTAACTCAGTATTTTTCTTTCATGATAGCCCAGAAAATTCTTTCCCTTTCCAAAGTGTTACATACAGTCTCTTTAATCCTGGAGACAGTGCTTTATGGTATGTACACAGGACCAAATTGTTGGCTGCATGCCAGCAGAGAATGAACATATTATAAAAAGCCTGCCCACGCTGTGTAGTCTATGATTGCTTGAAATATGCAGCTCTGAAGTAAGTTCACCAAAAGCCATTTGGTAGCCTCCTGGTTAAGATCTAGCAAAGATTGAAAAAGCAGAGCAAAACATCTTAAAGTACGGGGAGAAAAGATAGCACATACAGATCAAGAGAAAATAGAGACAGTGAGGGGGGAGGGGTAAGGACAGGTGAAGAAGAAAATGTAAATAGGTTTTCACCCCTGATTATACAGTAACAAGACGTGTAGCAAAATATCTTTTCTGTCTCTATTGCTGTGCTGTATTTATGCCTGCCTTCAACAACATCATGTAGAATCTGCTCAACAAACCAAAAATCTCTTTAATACAACTCTAGGCTATCAGTCAATTACTTTTAACTTCAACATCTCATTAATTTCAATAATGGTATTTCTAATTTTCCCCAGCAATCTTAGGATTAATCAATGCATATTATTACCACTCATATGCTGAAATAACCCATCTACCCCTGCATTATATGAAAAATTATGTGGGTAACATTTGGGAACTCACAGGCACATAAGTGCTCTCATGGCCGATTCCAGAAACTAGAATTATGAACACTGGTCACAAAAGTGTGATATTATGGTCACAAAAGTTTCAGACCTTGCTGATGTGCTTATTAGAGTATGTGGTGAGGGAAGGGGGAAATAAAAAAGGAGAGCTGCAAAGCAAAACCATGTGTTTAAATGAAAAGTTGCCCTACTCTGCAATCACAAGTATGTCATCAGTGAGTAACAACTGTATAATACTGTTCAGTAGGCAGCAAATTCAGTGAATAACTCCAAGTTGGAAAGGAGATCCAACCTTTCAGCCAGTGAAGCAATCTTTCTATAGTCTCATTTATTTATGAATACTGCATTCAGTTTTAAATTATGCAAAGATAAGACTTTGACAATATACCTTCAGAAAGCTCTCTGAGATAATTAGTGGAAAACAAATTGACACTTGTTCACCTTTCTGTACTTTAGTTTACTCTGGTTAATGGGGTAAAGATAACAATCTAATGCTCACTTTGTTGCAGTTTGCTGCTTACAGTTAGAACTGCTTTTCAGCAGTCAATTTCCTTTACAAGAAAACTAGCTTTAGTAAATTTAGAGCTTATCATATGTAATTGAAAGATGTGATTAAAAGAAAGGAAGCACTTTTTTCTAAGACCTGTTATTAACCAGACATCCTACTTTATTCTTCATATGGAGCATAACTAATCTGATGATTTCAGTGTCCCTTTGACCATAATCTGCTTTGATTTGAATCTGAAAATAGCTAGTGAAAATAAATGTGCATGTATGTATCTCGGCTATCTGAAAAGGGTATAATTTTTCTCCCACGAGCACTTAAAAAGGAGTTAGGGTAGCAGAAAGGTGTATACAAGTGTGTGACATAAGGTGTATATAGTTAGAACTCTGTGGGATAGGAACAATTATCTCTATTCCATGTTTGTTCATTTTGGTCTGATTGTGCTAACAGGTCAGTTTGGCATTATACAAATAATGTCATAATAATAGGAATCATGAAGCAGTAGTTATTTTCTATTTATATTTAGATTTTTCTATTTATTTATAATTACATATATTTATATATATATATCACCTTCATCAAAGCTCCCTCTTAGGTTATAGCAAAAGCACCTCTTTTCTGATCTTCTAGATCTGATAGCTCAGGAATTAGAACTGTGATATGGATAGATTTTGTTTCTGACGGAGAGCATGTGACTGTTGCATAAAGTGAGGATAAGGTTAATTCTCTGAGTAGATTTCAGTGCTATTCAGCTGTCGCACCAGAGCTTTATGCATGTATGCAGCATGAGCTGATAGATTAAATTATTTTTTGTACATTCTTGTATTTAAGGATGTAATGTAAGTCTTTTTAAATTCACATTTGTGACTAATTTTGTCAATTAAATGCTGGAAGGAAACTCCCACAAGTACATCACAGAAAAACTGACCCACAATACAGCAAGTCGTCCTTTGGGAATATTCAAGGTCACTTACTAAACCATGGCACTATCATTTCTAAAGCATTTCTGGTAACTAGGTATTTCATTAAGAGGTGGATGCATGTGCTTTTAAAAGTATTTTATTCCAATATCATATCAATATCTAATTTGGTGGAGGTACATGAAGGCACACAGAGAAAATAATTCTTAAATTTTCTTCCTAGAAATTAGGAAATTCATCCTACAGAAAGGATGGATTTTTTTTTTTTTTTTACTGTTACTGATTTCTAAACAACCATCCCAAGGCAGGAAAGAATGCTCTCAGTTTGGAACTTAGCAAGAAAAACGAATTATATCCCTAATGACAATTCCTAAAAGGCAGCCTTCTTTTTTTAATTTAAAAAGTCATCGGTTCACCATATTTTCTTTTTGAAATCACATTACACGTTAGTTTTAGAGCCCACGATACTTTAAACAGAGATTCTGAGTAGATGAGGATGGGAGTTTGAAGCAAATAACTCACAGGCTTCTTACATATCCCTTCATTACTGATTTCTAAGGACTTGTATAACAGCAGCAGTTTCCTAGGTACCTATATTAATTAAAGTGAGTACTGAGATGACACAAGACAACGTAAGACTTTACAGGACCAAGAATAAGTGTTTTATGAGAACTGAGTAATATACATAATAACACAGTAAGGGAGGACAGTGGAACGCTATTGTATGATAGCTTTCAATATCATTTGTATCTTCCTATGGCTCGGAAGAGTCTGACATCCATACCTTGCAGATGCAGGGACCTACGCAAGGGTCAGCATTTGCACTGCCATCCAGTGAGCACTTGCAGGGCAGGCATTCAGGATATCCCATATAACCCAAGGCACATCTATTGCAGCTCTCTCCTGCATAGCCAGTCTTGCAGTGACAGAAACCAGGCAACATATCTATGGGAAGAGGGAGAAAACATGAGACATGTTTGAGTCATCATTACTACTACTATCAGATGTGCTTTAGAGTGCTCAAAGCAACACCTTTGGTAGATGTAACATAATGGCACTTACTGTGCCTATTTGACTTAGTATCCTGTCTGAGAAAGGCTAGAATAAAGCATGCAAGAATAAAGCAAGCATACAGTAATCTGAATTCTGAGCTTCCAGAAATACATATATTAGAGATCTAAACTGAAATGTATCCCTACTTCTTTGCATCTAACAGTCTCTGATAAACTTCTCTTCCATTAATCCACCTAATTGCCTTTAAACATACTTTCACTTTCAGAATCCATAAAGCTCCCTAGCAGTAAGTTCCACATTTAGCCATGTGTAGTGTGAAAGAGAACAACGTTAAACCTGTATTTATTGCCCTCTAATTCTCATATCATGGGCCACAGCAAGTACCTATTCCCTACTCAGTTTCTTTATGTCATCTGAGTTCAATATACCTCTGTCATGTCCCGTATGACATTTTTATTTCACGCGCCAAAACCTCCTAAGCCTGTTTAATAGCTCTTACACAGAAACTGCTTCCTGTGGCTGAAAAACTCTGTTGTCCTCTTAATTGTTTCCAGTTTCACTAAATTATGTAAGGAGAAATGAGTGCATACTGTGGACTTGTAAATGGTTTGATGCTTTTTTCAGTTTTGTTTTTCAAACACCAGTAATATTTCCTTAGGCTCTATTGACCTTCTTGACTACTGCTGAGCCAGCACTGAGCTGATACATCTAGGGCACAGTCCAAGGTAATTCTAAGAGTTGTTTCACAACTGGCAGTGCCTAATTCAGAAATGGCTGCAATGAATGTACAAGTAGAACTACTTTTCTCTGTGCTCTACTTTTCCTTTAATTGCTATAGAAATTCATCAGTTATTCTACTACACTGCCACTGGCTATCTTGAGATCTTTCCGAACATTTTGCAGTTCTTTCATTTTTTCTGTGCTGAAAGATTTTGTACTTGCTAAACTGTCACCTTCCTACTCATTCCCTTTCCAGGTTAAATATGAATATTTTCAACAGTTCATATTGATCATCTCTGTGAAAATGGTCCATTTATTCTTTTAACCAAGTACTAATCAGTGAAAGAGCTTTTCCTCCTTATTTTATTACACTTCCTTTCATTGTCTTTGGTGAAGAATCTTGTCAAATCTTTTGAAAATCAAAATACAATATTAATCAAATGAGTCTTTGTTCACATGTTCATTGAATCCTTCAAACAGATTCAGAAGGCACACTGTCCATTACAAAAACCCTGATCTTCAGTTTTACCTATTTTTGCCACAGTTCAGAAATGGTATAAATCATTTATTGTAGTTCTACTGATTTGCTTGGTACAGGAAGCAGACCTGATTTTAGTTTCCTGGAGCTCTCTGCCTTTCTTTGAAAAATTGGATAAGCAGGTTCTATTTATGTAATATTAATGTCAGTTTTTAAAAGTATTATAAATTGCATTTAATACTTTAAGCAACACAATTTACAACTACATCCAGAAGCTATGAATAAATACAATATATGCCTGATGAATTTTTATTCTTCATTTATCACCTTGCTCTAAACCTGACACTTCTGTTTGAGACAGTTCTTCTGAATGGTCCCTATGAAGAGACTCCCAAGTGGGAAATTCCCTAAACTCTCCTATTCACTGATACAAAGAATTAATCTAGCTTTTCTGCTGTATCCTTTTCTTTCTTGAGATGTCTCATTATAACTTGATTACACCATAACTATATTTAACTCCTACTGAATTTGAATCTCTTGGAGTCTTTTTGATTCTGATTTATCTAAAGTACTTCTTAGCAACATTTAAGCACTTAGCAAGTTATGCCTTAAAATTTGCATACATGTCACTAAAAGCACGACTTTCTAGAATCTGTCACCATTTACATCCTTTTCTATTAGATATAGCTTCTGATTTTCAGGGAGGTTCTTTTTTATTGTTTAAATAGATTATTTTTTGCTAGTTTAATTGTATTGCTTGAATCATTTTGAGCTAGAGGAATTCATCTTCTCCAAATGTCTAGCATGTAGTCTATAAACCCTATGTTTGCCATTAGCAATCTTGGATTTTGATTTTTAAAGGTTTTCTTGTTTTGATTAAGGTGTTTTTAGTGAGGCCTTCTCATTCCTGCAAGAATGCTGAATTTGACTGCCCTTCAAGAGGAGAGAGAGTTTTAAACCAGTTCCACGCACATAATTCCAAAGGTGCTTCCCTTTTTATGATTTCTCTAACTAGTTGTTTGAAGCAGCAGTCACCTACAGGAGTTTTAAATTATATCATCTGTTAAACTATACAGAGATGAAATTCAATCTGTCTTCTCTAGCCTTGCAGCCTCTTTGATCTCCTGTAGCAGATCATATTGACTGCCACTTTCTTGATCTGTCTTAATTATATACAGACTCTCAGTGCATGAAATTTCTGTGTTCCTTACTATCATGAAACCATATGCTCCATGGGTTTTGATGCTGTAGTCCAGCCGATTTTCAAATTTCTGAGTTACCCTCCCCTCAGCTAGCCATCGGTGAGGGCTCACAACGCAGCAGGACTCAGGCTCTTTTGTAATCTGGGTCAGTGCATCTTAGTTGGACAACCTAGAGAGAAACTTCTGTTCCTTCCAGAGGAACATACCCTGCTGTACACCAGGGTTCAGCTGTAAAAGACACAAGAACATCTGACTCTTTAGAAGTGAGCCAGTCTTATTTGAAAGTTTCAAGACCATTCTTATGTTTCAATGGTTAAGCCTCAGCAAACTCATTTAACTGTCTCAGAAGGGAGCAACTTCAAAATCTATATTGTCTTCTCCATTTTCCAGTCAGTCCATTTTTTTAGTTCTCCATCAAGAATCTTCCTTTCTTGTGCTCTTTGCTTTCTCTGCAGTTAAGGAAGAGAGACCAGGATTGGAAACTCCACCAGCCCAGCAATCCCCTTTCTTACGCACTGTACACAATAGTGGATAACCTTCAGCCTACCATCTATCTAAAGACCTCACACTCCAGCAGAGGGAGGAAGATGTAGAGACTATTAAATGTCATATATTATTCCAGCTCTTAATGCTGGTTGATATGGTTAGTCTGTGTACTTTATTTGGCTTGATGTCTTCTTTCATTTACAGCACTTGCAAGACCTAGGCTCTCATTGTATCACACAGTATGTAAATTCCTGTCAGTGTCTCACTGGTTATCTTTTGACCAGGTTTCTCTATTGCATATTATGTCATCAACATAATTACATTTCAATTGAGGGCAGATGTTTCAGGTCTGTCTTTTGTTATTGTTGTAATGAACTAACATTTTAGCAGAAGCACATCATCTTTTGCTTTTGGTCTATTACTTCATAGGCCTTGTTTGAATGTGGCTTCATTTGTTGAAGCTGTTATTCCCTGCTTTCTACCTGAATACTATCAGTTTCTGTTCTGTCTTTGAGTACACAGAGGCTTTGAAAGTTCATCCTAGAGGATGAGTCATCTTGAAATACGAGTTTTATTAGGCAGTTTTCTCTCAGCCTACCTGTCTTTCAAAATTGCACAAAAATAAATGCACGCAAAAGCATGTACCAGACCCTTGAAAATACCTGCAGTTCCAGGACTGGCCTCTGCCATTTTCACTCCTGTTCAACTGTGCATAAATACCAAAAATTATCTCATGGAAGTCAGTGACCCCGCTTTGCTGAGCAAGATACCAAGAAGCCTCAATAAAGAGTGAGATGTTTGGACCTTATTTATCCTAAAACGTCTGAGACAGTTTTTTCAACAAAAATACACATCTGTCATTGGGATTATATTGTACATAAGGAGGCAACAGGGAAAAACTTCACTGTGTGATAGCATACAGTGAAGATTGAGTCACAAACCTGCCGTTATCAGACCTCACAGATCTTGCAGGAGTTTAAAAGCCAAGTAAAATAGCTATTTGTTAAAAATTAGCCACTACAGCTTGAAACAAGAGTACTGATTCACTGAGAAAGCCTAATTACTGGAGTATAGAGTAGTTCTGAATGTTTCACATTCCCTTCTGTAAGGACAATTGCAGGTGATCACAATGTTAGAGATGGTCAAGTTTTCTTATTATTAGGATTGTCAGTGGACAAGTTCAGTTTTAAAATGATTGTCTAAAGATATTTACATCAGTTTATATTATCGATACCACAGTTTGCAAACATACTATGATTTATTGTAAGTTTCTGGCTCTGTCTTTTCTGTATTACTCATGAACATATTTATCGTTGCGATGAAAGAATATTTGAGACACATTCTTGAATTGTTAAACCCCCAAATTTACTATACAAACTATAATAATAATATTTCACTTCAGAATGCTGAGTGAAACATGTGAGGACAAACTTACACTAGGCTGATCAAAATTGAAATTATACACACTTAATACACAAAAATATTTCTTTTTCTCCTGAAACAATGTCTGGTCAATTGCAAAGTTATTCCTTCATGACCTTCTTTTATCTAGTGAAACGTGATGGTAACTACAGGATGCAGTCATTTAAATCCTCTTATTGCACATCATCAGTGTAACAGTTATTATGGTATTTGCTACAATTTTCCATTTTAATTGTTACTTACCTACAGTATTCAAGCATGCAAAAAATGTACAGCCTCCAGCTTTATTTTCCTTGAGAACTGTTCACGATGACTTTATATCCCCAGTGGTTTTCTTTATTATCATATTTCTATTTTAGTTTAATGTTTTTATTCTTCCTGACTCATTTGCTTACCAGACATTTAAGAAGCATATTCCCACACTACACCAAGCAAACAATTTTTCCTTAAACAATCAGCCATCAAACTTTAAGATGCATTTCAGCATACCCTGAACCAGATTCATTCTGGTTCACAGCTGAACAGATAGATGCTTTCAGACAGATCATGTTCTCCAGGCTTTCCTTTATGAAGGCTCCCCAGTGCTTCAAACCCAGCTGTAACACAGGGTGATCAGTCTACAGTAAAAAGAATTTTATCCAGATAGTGAATATAAATTTGAGGGGAAAAAGAAAAAAAACCCAGTAAAAAGTGAACTGCTTTCAGGATAGTTTTGTGGTAAAAATTATATCCAGACCTGCTCTTAACTCTAACACAACCTCTTTCATCGCTACAAAAATCTTAAAAGACCTATTAAAAAGGCTTCTTCTTTCAACTAGCATAATTGTGCCTTTTCTGTTGCATAAGATGTCAGTCTTATTCAACATAATGAATAAGAGTGATGGCAGTCACACATCTGGCCTGCTGGTCCAAACACTGTAATCAAGAAATGTAATGCAAGAAACAAACAGTTTTCCTAATGTGCTGGAACCTTAGTACAAGAAGTAATAAAGTAAATAAACAGAAAGAACATGGAGCAAAGAATAGGACCACTGTAGGCAGAATATCTACAAAGCCTAGTTATGTGTAGAGCTGACTTAGTTTTGTTCTTGTGGTCTTAAAACAGGCAAACAAGATAAACATCAGAACTATTCTCTGGCCACAGTCTAACTGGACTCTCAGGACCGGGCAGGACACAGACAACTGATTTCAGGAATGAATGCATGGACTACTCTGGGGGGGGAATTCTGTATATGACAGCTGTTACTTAAATAACAGTTGTTGACCTTGTCATATAATAGTAGTATATCTATATAGTATATAGTACATAGGAGTAGTTTAAACACACAGAATAGCCTCTACAGCAAATAAGCTGGAAAGGTGAGACATCAATGGGTTTAAAGAGCAATAAAAAAAAAAATCATTTATTTCATGTGTTACAAACAGCAGATTCAACAGTGATTAAGAATATTCTAATGTGCTCAAAAGCAACAGGCCTCTGACCAACTGCAGCCCGATGAGTTAATTTCAGGAAGATCAGGAGAAATTGGTTACAGCCAAGACAGAAATTGATGAGAGTTTTCATTTCACGAAGAGAACAAAAGAACTCTCTGCTTCTCAGGACTGGAGGAGCTGCTAAGATATGAAACTTGTTTGAATGCCTGAGGCTAGATGAGCAGGACTGGCTGCTTGCCCACAAAAGGAGGCAAAACAGAAATAATCTTATTTTGGATATCTTTAAGGTGGCAGCATGACACATTTCTCAATTTATTAGAAAAACACAGTTAATGGTCTTTAGATTTAGATGGATGGAGACAATAGAGAAAGAGCAAGAAATGAAAGTAGATGTCCAAACAGAAGCTTTATTCTCTTCCTAGAGAGGTCCAGAAAAAGAGGCAAGAGAATAATTTATCAGAAAAAAAGAT
>JANHGB010041649.1:0-54862 GCA_026283785.1 Coracopsis vasa
AAGAATATTAAAGATTGAAATTCTGCTTCCAACTCTACAAGAAACCTTTGGTTGACTTAACCTACAAAAGATAATAACGTGCAATTAGCATGTAACAAATGACAGGTCTTATTATTGCTGGAACCAAAAGCACGTCTAGGACAATTTGCCATTCTTGGCTCAGCCTGACCCAAGTGAACAGTTTTGTTTTGGAGGGGTTTTTTGGTGTTATTTTTTGATTCCCAGAATCAGGTTTTAAGAGCCCAGGGTGCGAGGAGGCACTATGGGATACAGCAAGGAATTATTTTAACTAGACCTCTTCCTGAAAGGCAGTTATTATGAAACCGAGAGAGATGTGTCTCTGATAAACAACACCCACCTTCCCCAGCCTGCAGCCTGTTTGAAGTGGCATGTGGCCAGAAACGAGCTTTGTCAACAGGTTTAATTTGGGTTCTTTTAATTCAGGGCTTGGTTTGCTGCAGAGAGAGGCTGCAGTTCCCCCACATGGAATCCAACAGACTTTCTCCATTTTTCAGTGCAGGTAAGATGTCCACAAGGTTCAGAGCATCACAGGACAGTGTATAGGTGTGCAGAGAAAACCAAAGGTGGGCTGACACCCAACTGGATCCTTAAACATCACATCAAAGAATGCTCTTATTCCTTATCTGCAAATCACATCCTTACAAGACCCTATTCATCTTCTGAAAGTCCAGGGGTTGGTGCTTTCAGGGCAGATCAAGCAATCCACACCTAATACACAACCTCTCCTAGCACTTCCCGTGAATAAAGTGTTAATGGATGTCACCAAGGTGTGTTTTTGATGCAAGGACCAGTTCAACAGCCATGCCAAGCACCAAGCACTCCATCAGGCTCAATGCATGAGCAATTAAAGTCTATCCTGTAGTAAAAATAGCCGCACTTAGCTGCGGGGCTGTGAGAACACATGGGTCAGAATACAGTCAATGAGGAACTCCTCAGCCCTCCCTGAATTCAAGAAATAGACCAAATAATAAGAAACGGGTCCACAATTTTACTAGCTCTTTTCCAAGCCTTTAAAACCAATGCACAAACAGCAAACAAGCCTGGCATCCCTGTGAGAACTGCATCACCCGCATCCCTCCACAGATGAGCCAATTTAAGGGCAGAGAAGCATTGCAAAGCACCCATCAGTTTTAACTGCTGATGTCCTCCCTTTTTTCCTCCTAATTTCCATCGGAACACGAGAACCAGTGGATTCCCATGGTGGCACCCAAAACATCAAGCATTCCCAATTAGAGGAACTAGAGGAAAAACTCAGCCTCTGTGGCTTGACACAACCTTATGAGGGAACCCAATTATAAAACTGATTCATGAGCTAAGATTTCTGGCTCTCATATTTTGTCATGACCCAGCTCCAGCCCTCAGACCTCTGCTGCCTGCACAGAGGAGCTCAGTGTCCATCCTGCTTGTCTATTCTCTTGATTATAGTTTCTTCCTAGGGTTCAGGACATGAAAATCTCTTCAATAACTAAAGCAAGCTGCTGTTAGGCTGCATGTGCTGCAAAGCGCTAAATTTCATCCACAACTACTGTAATAATTCTTACAGCAACCATTATGATCCTTCCAGATGTTGGTACATGCATTATGCTTTCCAAGTACAACTCAAATCCCACATGTATCCCGAAACCACATGGAAGGGAAAAGTTAGATCTGGGGGTGGACAGCGTCTGCGTAATTTCCTTAGCTCTCTGCAGTTGCCTTCTCCCTCTATTCCCTTCTCTCTCCTGCCATGGATTAGTTTAATGACTGCAAATAGGTATGAAGGATTTGCTGCAAGAGGCAGCATGTCATAACAAGCCAGTCTTTGAGACAGCCACCATGTTTCACATGCTAGCACCCACAGTGGTCCCACAGATTACTGATACTGCATATTGCCATCCTACAAATCAAAACTTGACCCGACATTAGGACTGTTGAGATGCATTTAAACTAATTCCTGAGGTTTCCACCATGACTGTCACCATTTTCCCTTTTCCCCTCTGCTTTTTCAGCAGAAACAAAACCAGGATTCTAAACAACCAACCCAGCAACAGACGTTGCACGTTTTCCTTTTCGCTCATCCTTGGCTTTACTGGGATAGTGGATTTTCCCTTGCTGCTCCTTCGAATTCTGACTGCAAAAAATCTATAGTACAGGAAACTGGGAGTCTGCAAAGTGAAAGCAATGTTGCTGAAGCCTTTCACGGGTGAACAAAGCAAGCTGCTCTGGGATTTCCATATCAAAAATAGACTGTGCTGTCAGTTACAGGTCCACATTAGGTAAAAGGCAAGAGAAGCATTATTTATTTATCCCTTATTGTTCACAAGCCTCTAGTGTCCTCACAAAACTGGATAACTTTCCTGTTGACTAACTCTAGAGTCCATAGGCTGGAGAACAGCATCTCATGCAGGCCCTGGTAAGGAGCAACACCACTGCTAGAGAAACAGGACTTCTTAATCATGATTGACTTTAGATATTACACTGTCATGAACTACTGGATTCTTCCTAGTCTGATTTTACTACTTTTGCTGGCTGAGGGATGACATTTCCATGCTGTCCTTTGAAGTGCCAAGCATCAGACTGAGGCAAACCTGATTTTAGTGATTTGTCCTAATAACAAACCTGGTATTTCATCACATCACCCTGCACTGTAACCCCATCATGTTCTGTCTGATGTGATCCCAGCCACTCAACAGGGACCTGGGCAACTGCCAAATGCTCCAGCCAGTTGAAATTGCTGAGGGGAAACCACAGGGACTCTTCTGGAGACTGGTTCTCATCTGGGATTGCACTGAAAGGTGAAAACATTATATGAGATAAAACATTGTATGTAACAGGAAGGCCCCGTGGGGTGACACTGCCTTTGGTGCATGCCATCTGCCTAGTCCCCTAGTCTTTGCATGAGTTGTCTTTACTACGCCATGTACATCATGGAAAAATGACATGTCAGGGCTTAAAAAGAAGGCAGAGCATTTGGCTCTCCTTATCAAGAGCTCAGGTCCTCTGCCTGACAGCAAACTGCACTACTACTTGGCCACCTACTGAGAAACAACATGTTTGAAGGCAATCCCTTTCTGAGCCACTCACAGCATCAACATCAATTGTTGGGGTTAAGTACTCTCTTCCCTGCAAAATATTCTCTTGACATTCATTATATGTCACAGAGCAAAAAGCAGCAGGTCTGAACAGGAGAGGCAGCGAAACAGCCCCATTTGCTACCTTGCAGCATTACAGACTGATCAGACAGGTAGATAAGGCCTCTCCTCCAAGATACACAATCAGATTGGAAGTGGAAGTGAAGACCACAGCTTCAGTGATGACTTACCACTAGAGATGCTCATTTTATCTCCTTAGCTGGAGTGTAAATACAGAATAAATAGAAACAAAGAGAGTAAGAGGGAGTGAGAAAAGAATATGCCTTGAATTGAGAAAACCAGTAAAGATAAATCTCCAAACACTGGCACAGTAAGTGCCGCTGCCTAGCAGTGTGCTCATAATCACAGGCGCATCCTGAGAAGGAAAGACAGAAAATACATAGAAAAATGGGAAAATCCCAATAGTTGTTTTATAGCACAGTGGTTAATTGGGTGAAATTTGGGTCTGGAAACTCTGCAGCCTTGTTGCAGTTGTGACAGTTTTCCTCTGATGGCCTTGGGCCAAAGGGCATCACATGCTGAGTGAGAGCTGGCTAATTTTATTAGGCCCAAATAAGATACTGGAAAGATGGGAGAAAGCCCTGGGATGAAGACCATAGGCCTACCCCAAGCACACGGTGCCATGGGCTCTGCTGCCACCCTTCCTCTATTTCCCAGCCTCTTCACCAAGCTGCTTTCTTGCTCTAAGCCCCTGTTATTGGCCTGGGGAATGATCCACCCCAGCACAGTCCCCAGCCAGCTCCCTCCCAGCAGGAAAATTGGCATATAAGGATACAGCGTTGGTCTGGTGGATCATTACCAACCCTCTGTGTACAAGAAGCTGTCCTGGCCAGGAGATGCTTTAGCTAAACTGTCTGCAGTGATGCAGCTGCAGTGTCACTGGTACAGGAAACCTGATCAGCTGTGGGAGGCTGGGGAAAACTGAGACCTGTGCCAGTGGTATTTTTAAGTGCACATCAGGGCTGCACAGTGGTGTGGTGAGGCCCTGTGCTTATAAAATGCTTAGGTTATAAAAAGTGCTAATTGGCATTTTCTGCCCTTGGCAAGAACACACTTTGGCTCCTACGTGAAAGAGCAGGGGGATGATTTTTCATCTTGGACTTCAGCTGGTGGTAACTGACTGGGAACAAAGGCAGAAACAGCTTAATCTTTGCAAGTAGGAGGAAAAGGGTTAAAGCTCCCATTCACTTCAGTGTTGTACTAAGACCTTACAGCATCAGAATGGAAGTTGGCAATGAAGTGGGCAATGGCACTAGATAATACTGCAGCAGTATTGGTTTAAAGCTTGTTTTTGTTAAACCTCCTTACAAGGCAACCCTACCAGCAGTCACTACTTTGCAGATACAGCATCATTAGCAGCTTTCAAAGCACTTTACTAAGGTGATCAGTAAAGACATTCACACTTTGATGTAAAGGCAAAGAGAAGCATTTCACTACCCCAAAAGGTCTCTAGCCAAGGTGGAAATAGAGCAAACAATATCCAGTGTTATAAAACATACCATAACTCAGAGTAAAAAAAAACCCAAAATCATAGGGATTGAGAAGTGAGTATCAGTAAGGACTGAGAAATGACAAATATGTGTCCTAGGACTGAGATACTTCAGGATAAACTTGATAAGGAAATGCTGGAAAGAAAGATCTGATAATGACTGTAAGGGCTCAGCTGTGACAGTGACATTCCTACCAGATGAGGATGCTGTTCTGAGCAGTTTCATCTTTATCAGAGGTAGGGCTAGAAAACGATTAAGCATTTCAGAAACTGAAACATGAACTGTTCCATATTGATTAGAACTATTATTGGGAGCAATTGAAGAGCAAAACTTGGCTACTCTAACATTTCCCACATGGAGTCTGTTCACATCAGTGACAGTAACTTGATGGAACCACAACAGGCTCTGAACTGAATTCTTGCTCTTTATGTCTATTTTTTGACTGTACTCTCATACAATGTGTGTGAATTACAGGCAGCATTTATACAGCTCTCTTGGATCATTTGACCTTCTTGCTGCTGAAAGGTAAACGTGAAGATCCTTCAGGAAACACAGCTGTTCACAAGAGGAAACATTTTTCCGTTGGCATATGACACAGATTAAGATATAAATAAGATGCTCAGTTCTGAATCTGAAGCGTAGAAAAACCCACCACCATGGATTAGGCATCACTACTTGTATTGTTCCACATCATTCTGACATTTTAGACAAAACCACTGAATTAGAATAACTGCAGTCCATTCTCAACGATTGTGTTTGCTTTTTATGAATGAACCTCACTCAACAAACCTTTGTTTCAAAGCCCGTCTCAGCTGGCTTTCCACATCCTGATTCAACAAAGCATTAAAGCTTCAACAATCACCTATGGTGTAACTCGTGCTTTAAGCTGCTCTTTGCTGAACCTCGGTCCCTGTCAAAGGAGATGCAGGCCTAGGACTCATTTTTATATCTCATGATCCTTTTTGCACTTTCTTCTCATCCTAACTCTCTTTTCCCTATCAATTTCTTCTTGCTACTCCCACAATTCACCAACCTCAGTTGCTACCAAGCAGGCACTCACCACACTGTGCATGTGGCGTGGGCAACACCAAGCACACTGGCGATGGAACCTCCCTTGGACCTGTCAGATTCCTCTGACAAAGCAAGGGAAGTGGCAGAACAAAAGGATCTGATGTTTTTTCTCGAAGATGTCTGCCTGAAGTCTCATGCATGAGGGAAAATCCTCTACAAGAGACACAGTCAAACCCATCTCCTGTTGCGATTGTCAATTTTCCGGATGACTGGAAGTCTGTAACCTGTACCTGAACCTCTCTGGTTGCTCAGGCTGTGGGAATTATTTTGGCGGAAGACAAGACAAAACAAGTCCCTGCTGACTGCAGCAGAAAAGCTGACAGCCAAACGTAATTCAGGAAAAGCCACAAGCTTACTCAGGCTCCAGAGCCTGCGGATATGAGGGTCGGATCCTGTGAAGTGCTGAGGACTTCCTAGGGCTTCTCTCCACCCAGGTAGCAAAGCTGTGGAGAAGAACAGAACTGCCCCCACACTGAGTCCTGTCTCCTGCCTCCTTCTTTCTGCCTCATCCTGCAACAGATTTGCACGTTCTGGTTTTTAATTAAGGAAGGTCTCAGCATTTCAAGGTCACAAAAGAAAGACATTGAGAGGGAAATGCTTTGGAGGAGCATCCGCAGTTGTAACAAGAAGGAAGACGAACAACACATTTCCCCTTCAGTCATTCACTATTTGCATATTACAAACTCTCAAATCCCTCTATGAGGGTCCAAGTTATGTTTGGGACATGGTATTTTTCCTCTTCATTTTGTTATGCAGAAAACCTTAACATGATTCCCCCTGGAAATTATGCATTTACACTTGTCAAAAATGTCATCTGTTAATTACTCATGGTGAGGAGCTGCATAATTTTGCTTTGATGCTGTGCTTCATTCTGGCCCTGGGTAAGTTGCCTACTTGTGCCCCAGGGTCACAGGCAAGCGCGTAGGGAAAGGCAGGCACACATATGTAGATACCAGTGATATCTGTGACAGGAAACTCAAAGAAACATTTGGAAACAGTAAAAGTGAGAAATCAGCCTATAAAGATGCTTCTTCACTCATGGTGGCCAGAACCAAATGAATCATAAAACAAAGCCTTGGTGAATATCCTCATTAGCTCACCAATGTTGCTGCTCCCCCTGTCCTCTCTTACAGGTAGAAGACAGCTCTCTTGCCAGCCCTGCATGGTTCTTACTAGGAGAGTGATCATTCAGTTTATAGATTTTGAACCCCTTACATACTTAATGACTATAGATGTGCATATACATACACTGCAAGAGCTCTGTCCATTCTTGTCTGCTGTGGGGACAGAGCTCCTGCATTCACCCTGGCTGGCGAGCAGAGCACATCTGACTTCTGTCCTAAGCTTCAGGTTTGCATCAGAATTCATTCTCCATTCAGAGCTTTTATAAGCATCAGGCACCTCTTTGCTCACCTTATCCTTGCTTCCCATTTCCAACATACCCAAATTTGCAGCATTACAGCAGTTTCCCTGCTTTTCCTACCCCTGTTGTTCCCAGGAAAGATGGTGCATCATCTCCTCCCGGCTACGCGCTTTCTACCCCCCAGTACAAACCCCTCTGTAGCATTTCAAGAGGCTTCCCATCCTTTCCCCCCATAACCTCATGGTGCTTCTGGCAACCACCTTTTCATTATGAAAACAGGAATAGCTAAAATAATTTGGGTTTGTCTGAAGCTATGCAACACACAATATATGATATCATAAACCAGAAATACGAACGTCTCCTATCACCATAGCGTTCACTGAACAACCGATTCCCACTTTAAACCACTGTCACCCATTGAAAGCTATTTAAAACCTCTAAGATCTTCTAGAAGCCAGAATTAGAGCTGTTCAGCTGTTGAGCAGAAGAGAATAAGCCTCTCTTCAGACCAAAACAGTAAATCCTTTAAGAAGTTAGAATACATTTATCAGAGAAAAAAGAAGTTATGGATGTTTCAGAGGTCAGGCAAAAATGCCTGAGAGACCCATTTCATGTGATCCATGGAGGTCAGCGTTTATAGTTTTTGCTCTTTATGTGTGAAATGTTATATGAATGAAGGGTATTATCTGACAATTTACTGCTGCATTTTGCCTCACATTCTCTAAAAGGCAGGAAAATGTATATTCCAAAGGGCTGGATCTACAGACAAGAAAATAGCACTGAAATCAATTGCAAGAGCTTTTGCCTTGTGACCACGATTCCTCCTGGGAGTTGCTGATCATTTTCATGGGTGAAAACAAAGCACAAGAAGAAGGGAGCCAGCAGGAAAGGAAGCATGCCAGAAACATGTTTTTCTGCCTGAGGAGCTATGTGGGGATGACGCTTTCCCTGTTTCAAAACACCTTCTGTGATGGCCAAAACTTGCCACTAGTTAGTCTAGGTAATGTAGTTGATACCAGCTCTGTGTGTGAGAAGCTCTGATCTGTTGACTGCTCTTCTTGTTTATCCCAGTGATGGGACTGTTTGGGAAGCAGGAATGGCAAAGACCACAACAATGCTTTGGAAGAGGATGACATTTGTGGAAGGAATTAAAAATACAGAAATTAAATAGAAATGAAGCTTGGGTTTTATTTTTTTAAAAGGCAACCCCCCCTTTGTACTAATGTGCATTGCAGAGCAAGGTAAAATAACCTCTAAAAAGTAGGGCCCTGGCTCCAAATGCCAGTCACTGATCACTCTTCTACACTATCAGCTTTCAGCTGCAATGTCAGTCAATTTAACCATCTTGTCTCGATGGGAAGACCAAGACTGGGTGATTTGGGAAGTCTCTCCTAGGGACATGGCATTCTGTGCTGTAGAATGCCCAAGGAAATGATGTCTCTTTGCAGTACTTAAGAACATGTTTTCTGCTCCTAGCATATCCTCAAGGAGAGGGGGGAGATTTAGGAAATCACTGCCTCTTCACTGACTATTACTCTCTAAGTATACCCTGCCACTTGTCTTCTGGGGATAGTTCTGCCCAAGCATGAAGGAGAGGCAGAGACAGTAGTTAGGGTACATCATACACTGGGGGCATGGAAAATCTCTGGTGAGAGATTTTTTTCCCTCTGGCATAGCTGTTCTGGGAAGATGATGTCGATTTGTAGATGTGGCCTTATATTCAATCACAACACAGCTTACAAGGTCCAGAATGCTACAGAACTCAGACCAAACTGAAAGAGAGCAAGTGGCAGGAAAGGGGCTCTTTCAGAAGTGAACAACAGCGTTTTCTGTTATTATTTGGCCTGATTCTTTTTTATATGAGGATGTTCTCGGTCAGTTTTTGCAGAAGTATCTTTCCTTTTGTAATGTCTAAAGCAAAAGCAAAAAAGAAATGAAGTCGGAAGCCGGATTTCTTCTTTAAAGCATTTCAAATCTCTACTTTTATGCTGCTCAAGCAGGATAAGAATAATGATCACATACAGCAGTTTTCAAACCTTCTCATTAACAAAACTACCCCCTAAAAAAAAGAGAGAGAAAGGAAAAAAAAGCAAAATCTGAAGAAAACTTGCAACAGGTTTTCTCTGAGCATGGGTGGAGTGGAAAAAGTGAGCCAAGATAATTACCCACACTTAGTCATAAGGAGCAGGAAACACAGTAAAAGAAAAAAAATCTAATTGGAGCTGGTTTTATATATATATATTAAGGTGTTAATTTCCATCACATCATACAATGCAAGAACAGATGATCCAAGGTCCAGGCTCCTTTGCCTGCATATGAAACGATTAAAGTATATATGCAGATGTTGTATACTCATGCATGCACGTACACATCCATACATCAACTCGTGCAACACGCTGTGGTCAGGGCAAGTTGTGCTGCTGGGCTTCCAGGCTGCGAGCACTTCTGCAGAGTACAGGGAGGACAGAAAGCAGAACTGCAAACCCACGGGGCAGATGGAGCTGACAAAAGAGAGGTCTCTATCTTACTGCAGACCAGGTCCAACGAGGTGTCAGGTAACCACAAATCCTCAAGGTAATGAAGAACGACCACAACAAATCCTAATTCTTTCAGAAAGGGATGGAAAATTCATCTCTGCCACAGGTTTCCTTTCTTCCAAAGGGGATATGTACAAAGGCAGGATATACTATGTTTGAGAGCTGGTGGTAATCTCAGTCTGCTTTGAAACAATTTCATTTCAAGGGAAATGTGACTGATTAATCTAGCTGGGGTTTTTCAGTTTGAAATGGTCTGTACGACGAAGGAGTGTGAGGATTTGAGCTTCCCAAGGGCTAAATCTTTCTGCTGGTATAAAGTGATGTAGCTTATCCAGCTAAGAGACCGGACCTATGGATCGTCAGGAGCCTCAGCGTCACAGCCTGCCTTTGCTAACATTGGGTGTTGCCCTTGTTCATCTCTATGTCATGTTAGAATTACACGTACCGATGGGTTTGTTGTTCTAAAGGGTGGTGGTGTCACAAGTTCTGCTGGAGCAATCTCCTTCCAGAGCTGCACAAGATGTCAAATGGAAAGTCACCTAAGAATTAGCATGGAAAAAACCCAGAAGTAAGCAAACAAAAAACCTCATATATTTGTATTTGCAGTGAGTGCCTCTCTCCTCCCATTGCTGCTGTTATTGTTGTAGAATGGCATTCAATAAAACTAACTCATTAACCTCCGAAGAGGGAGAATGTTAAATTGGGTGGCAACATGGAAAGATGCTGGCAAAACTAGTGTGGCTTAAGAAATAGATTTGACTAGGCAACATACTGTCAGAGACAATTCATAAACTGTTCCATGAGTTCATGTCTCTTACCTTCTCCTCTTCCCCTATGTTCCACCTAAAAATAGCCAGTGCCTATCCACATCCCGGGAAGTGGCAGCCCAGATACTTGTCAGTAATACCAGAAGCTGTCTCCAGAAAGCCTAAGAAACACCCATTGACTCACAGGGCTCCCAGATGCCAATCAACCCAGGCAATTAGGTATCCTAATTTTCTTCCCGTCTACTCCAATGAGTTAATGCATAAAGGGAAGTGATTTCCATTGGAACTGTCTCACTCTTTATCTTTGACTACAGCAAAAATGGAAGATCAGACCAATCCACAATCGGATGAAAAGTCTGGGATACCTGAACCAATAAGCTACTCAGCCACCTTTGGAGCTTAAGCCAATCACTTACATATAACAGCCACAAGAAGTTAAATTGTGCCATCTATCCAAAAAATCAAAACACGCTAGGCCTGAGAAGGTAAGAATCTCACCCAAGTTAGTTTTTAACCTGGTTTTCCATTATCCTCCAAGACTTAGCTGTGGTACCTAGCTGATATATTCACTAGTACCTAGCTGATACACTCACTAGCAGGTCAATGGATGAAGAATCTTACTAGATGCCATATGAGGTCTGTAGTATGAACAAAAAGACATAAATCCTCCCTGGATCACCTATCTAATCCAAGGAGAAGGGCTGTTAAAAAGCAGTTTGGAGGGGAGAGCCTGAGATTTAGTCAGCCATGTGGCCAAGCTTTGAGAAGTTATGTGATGCATTTTGATGTATTACAGTTTACATCTGAGTCATCTCCTTTCCTCATAAGAGTGCAGTTATTTACAACTCCTCTGCCTTCTGCAACCAGGAGTGATCATTTGGCAGCTGACGTTTTATAGCTTAATGTTTTCCTTAGAAATACCCAATGCACTCAGGGATGCCTGCATTCCCTGACTCAAGGTAACTATGCATTTAGCTAACATTGTTTGTCTCATGACACTTTATACCATCAGAGCCAAATCATCCCTGTAATGATTTATGCACTTTTGTTTGCTGCTCAGAGGTCAAAAACTGCAATCAGACATGGCAGGGTACTGCAGCATGTCCCCATCTCCTGCCATTCCAGCACATGGCCCATTTGAGCCTTGCAATGCCATTTCCTCTCACTGCCCTCCTCTTCCTCCCAGCACTTCTGACAGTCTGGCTGGGGCAGGTCCCTCATCCATCCTCCTCCACGCCACTGTGGAATTTTTATTGGCCATAAATACTTTATTGGCTAGATTAATATGATTTAAAGTGTTGCACCTAGTAAATACTGCGTGCTATTTGCTTTAGCAATGCTTGTGGGAAAGGGCAACCTGGGGACCCAGGCAATGTCGGGACTAGTGGAAGTAGGGGATCTGAATGGCTAGAGGGGGGCCTGGATGAAGAACGATCTGAGGCTGGTCTTGGAGGGAGGTCCATGTAGTGAAGGGACTCTCCATTGGTGCGTGCTTCTACCATGTGTTGTAATGTTCCACTTCACTGACTGTCAAAGCTTTCGACAACCTCGCCTGCTGACTTGTGACCAGGGGATCCCTTTCAACACAGGCAAAGTCTGCTGAGGGAGAGAAAGAAAGAAACACTTTTAAAGAGAAATAAATGGTAGCTGGTTTTCTGGTGGTCTCATTTTGATCGCCTGTGGATTTGCTGTTGGAGTCCCGCCTTCATTGTAAAGGTCAAAGCTGATGTGTATTGTTGTAGGATGCAAGATACAGCTTATACCTGCTTCAACTATTGTCTCAGTAACTGGAAGGGATTAGGAGTATTCATGAAGAGAGTTTTATAGTTTTGTAAAGACACATGGTCTCCTGGCCCAAAGGGAAAGAAGAAAAGACCAATTTACTTCAGCAAGTGAACTGAGAACAAGGAAACAGGACAATATGTTGAGGACCATCTGTTGTCCTTTCCCTGCCAAATGTCTGCTCACAACAACTAGGAAAAAGTGACCAACAGGGACTGAGGAGGTTCATTTCAGACACAACTGGCATGTTCAGCTGAAAGCCTATCTGACATAGCCACCCTCCTGTACTGGTTGCATGGGACTGATCGCTGTCACTAACACATTTCTGAGCCATGAGGGCCCAAGGGGCACTGGTGGCTCTACACTACTTCGTATTGCACAAAGACATTGTGCTTCTCACATCTGGGACAACATGCCAGGGGAAAGAAAGGAAAGTAACATGAAAATACAAATAGAAAACTGCCTGAAACACTACAAAAGATGGCACCAAAAGACCCAAATGGAAGAGGGTGCAGAAATGATACTGCTATGTCCATGAGCTCATCTTCTGGAATGGAGAAAGGCTGTCAAGAACAAAGTCAAACATGCTATGATGTACCTGAGTGAGACAACTGTCTTATTACAGAAGTTTTCTTGTGATTCCTTCAGTGGGTTTTCTGGCCATTTCCACACACACTCCATGCTGCTTTTGCTTGTGTATGGTGGGAGGAGAGATGGAACACCAGAACAGCAGAAAAAGAGAATAATTTCAAAAGACAACTCTCTTCTTTATCAACTTTCTTTTTTTCTGCTCTGGGGATTCAGGGTTTTCATCTCCCTCCTCTCCTGCCCAACCATGGTATGTAGCCACACAGGTATGGCCAAGCCCAGAATCTGCATCTCCAGGTTTCAGGGTCTGCACTTTGGATGTTGTCTATCCAGAAAACAGCCCCTCAGAGAGAAGTGCTTTAATATCACCACTAAATACAAAATCAGATTGTTGTAACCAGCTGAAACACTGAGTTTGGGGAAGGTAGAATATTATAACCTCAAGTGAAACAGAAGGCGGCACAAAGGACCTCCTTCCCCTGCTGTTGTATAGGCCCTTTGAAGGCAGAGCAGAAGGTAACTGGTTTTATTGAAAGGGGGAGTGTCCTGCAATAATCAGAAACAGAGAAAGAGGAATGAACGCCAAGAGAGACAAGTGATGCTCCATACAACTGCTCACCACACAGTGAATGATGCCCCACTCATCCCCGACCCAGTTTCTTTACTGAGCATGATGTTCTGTGGTATGGAATATCCCTTTGGCCAGTTCAGGTCAGGTGCCCTTGCTCTGCTACCTCCTGGGTTCTTGTGCCTCTCCTCACTGGCAGAGCACAAGAGACTGAAAAGTCCTTGATTAGGTTAAGTACTACTGAGAAACAACTAAACCATCAGTGTTTATCAACGTCATTCTCACCCCAAATCCAACGCACTGCACTGTACCAGCTACTATAAAATATTAACTCTATCCCACTGAAACCAGGACAAGGAGAAATCTTCAATGCCAGCTCACTGCTCCACACAATGAGGCAGGATTCAGGAAAACCAATCAAACTGCCTGCAGTTTCTTCCAGTTTGAGATAGAGAAACCCCTTTAGTCAGACATTCCACATGATCTCAGTGCCTGCTGTGCCAGGAGGAGCATTTCATGAGACCATGGGGACTTCCAGTGTTGCTAAGGAGCCCCTTGCTAAGGAGCTTGCAGAATGATACCATGAGACACATGCTATCATTCAGGTGTCCTCAGGCCTCGACACCCACATTACAATCCTCAAGATATCAACAGCACAAGCCCTGTATCAGATCCACAAACTTCAGAGCTTGGTTATCACCAACACAAGTGACTTTTTCGTCTGTTAAAATACTGAACCTATTCTTGAAGATATGCACCTTGAAAGCTAAAGATGGGAAAACCAACCTGCAGAACATAACAAAGCTTCACACATTGCCCTGTGGGAAAAACACCTGAATGCCTTCGTGCTATGGCAGAAACCTTGAGCTGAATGGATAATGCTTGTTCTAAAGCCTGCTTCCATAATTATCCCAAGCACATGGCTGCTCTCAACTTCTCCTATTTGACATCTTTAGCCAAGGGCTCCAGAATGTTGTTAATTATCACTCTCATTCACTTCTCCAGTATCACTACTAACACTGCCTGACTGCTACAGCATCACCTTGAAGGAGAAAAATCAACTTCCAACTAAAAGGTTCTTGTTTGAATAGGAAAAACAAAGAGTGGGCAAGCAAAATCTCATTCTCTTCCTGCTAAACAAAGTGAAATTACATTTGAACTGGAAAGAAAGCCAAATACTTCAGCCTCAGAGTCTGGCACTGTTAGAAACAAACATCTTAGTTTGAGCAACGTCACAGAAGACATTGATGGTGAAACAGTGGAAATGTCTAAGACTCATAGGAATTTTTTTGGAAAACATTAAAGATTTTAAAATAAGTGTTCCAAAATTTGAACTGATTTTGTTTTCTTCTATTTCTTTTCCCCAGCTACTTTGAGCCGGACAATTTGCTGCAGATCATCAGGTTTGGCACTGAGAAGAGTAAAACAAAAAGGGCTTGCAATTGTTTTTCACTGAAAAAAGGTTTTTTTCGAGAGAAAGTTGAGATGTCCGTGTAAAATACTGGTGCAGGCACTGATTTTGTCCTAGGAAACTGCAAACATGCAAAGTCCTATTGCAGCTGTGCAAAGAAATGTTTATTCTTATCAGTTCTTGCAGCCATTTCCGTGAATTTCATTCTAAGCAAAATCTGATGATTTCACTATTTCCCTCCGAAAAACACAAACCCTGATCTGCTCCATCTGCTTTTAGTTTCAGTTAAAAATACATCTAAAATGAGAAGAGTGATGCTTCAGAAAAATATTCCTGCAAAAAGAGAAAAAACGAAGAGTTCTGGATACAATCCCAAGCTTCCTGACAGTTTTCCCATCCCACAGAAGCTCAAGATTTCAAAAACATCTTTGCTGTGCATTAGGAATAAATGGTTTAGAGAAAAAGAAAAGACCCGCCCAAGAACATATAATAACCCAGTGGTGAAAGCTCTCATTTGGGACCTCAGCTATTCCAATTCAAATATTCTCACTGTCTGTCGGAGATGTCTCTTGCTGTCAAAAGCCAGGAGCTATCTTGGATCTGGGAAGCTTTGGTCAAAATGGATGCATTCCTGCACAAAGTTGTGGTTTGATGACTCAGGCTGAAAAATGTTCCTCCAGAAATTCTCAACTCAGAGTTGAGAATTCTCAATTACTCTCAAAGTAAAACAAACTACTTTGACTAAAAAGCCTCATGTATTATTACAAGGACCACAAGCTGCCCTCGAAAACTATTAGGATCTTCCATCAACAGAGATTTACGGAGTGGGATGTTAAGAGCTCTGGTCCATCTGTGGAGGTGTTGTAGCCCTGGCAGAGGCAGCAGCAGCTGACTGCAGCCCTCTCTTGGGGTGTATTCCATTTAAGAAAAGCCATTGTCTCCTAGCAAGGTCTTAGCAGGCGAGATGGCTGATAGGGATAGGAAGCGATACCACTTTATAGGAGATAAGAGTTCACTTAAGCACAGGTTCTTCCCTATTTTTCAGCTAGGGGCAGATCCTGCCACTGGGCACTCAGGCTGCCCAGAATGATTCAGCTGTCACAAAAGCAATAACCTGTCCCTAAAGTCATCTCTACAGGTAGAATTCAAACCTCAAAGAATGCAGCATGCTTCTCTGAATCCAACTCCTTCCAAGGGAAACGATCCAACTCCTATCACTGCTCCATTGTCAGTGCCTGAAACATTAATGGTGGTGAGCAAGAACTGGAGGTGAAATTACCATTTTTGACTGACACTTTGGCTTTTGGAAACCTGGAGTTTGGCTCTGTCACAAAAAGATCTCATCAGGCAAAGAATGCACCAGGGTGCGGCTGAACTTGCAGGTAACAGGCACTTTCTCCACCGCTTCCCTTTTATTTTTAGACACATTAGCTGAAATGTCACATTTACCACAAGATGCAGGAGTCTGGGCTCTCCTGTGAGCACTGACACTGTCAGCAGCTGTGTTTGTAGTCTTTTGTCTACTTTCTTTGAAGTAAAACTAATAATTAAGAAGGAGGGAAGGCTGCATAAGCTGAGGAATCCATATCTGGACTATCAGTGTGTTACTACTGCGTTACCACTAATAATAGTATATGTAAATTGTCTGCAGAGATTTTTGTTGGAATTAAATCAGTGATCTAAAGAAGAACCAAATTCTTCTCCTATCCATTAGAGATTAAGTCATCACTCTTCTTATTGTTGAACAACAACATCCTCATTGCAGGAGCTAGCAGCAGAGCTGGAAATGTGACTTGGGAGTTTGAGGTTACATTCAGAAGGACTTATCATGCTACAACACTGACGGCGACGATGCGCAACTGCCTCTCAAATGTCTGGCTGCTGGCATGGGCTCTAGAAACTTGCATTATACTCCTTAAATAATGTCCAAGGGCAGAAAAGCCCCTTAGGACAGGATCCAGCATAACCCCAGTTCTTGGGTCCTGAGGGAAAGCTGTGGCTCCTGCAGTATTTGATGCGGAGCATCACCCTGTGCCTTAAGCACCCTCCCAGAACAAGCTGGCAGGGGCAGGGCAGCACCTGCATCCTGAATAGCAACAAGGCATCTGTATGAACCCTCTGCCATGCTGCTGAGCACAGACAAGACAGTGTCTGGGAGGCAGCAAAGATTTGGTGCTTGGGGAGCTCTAATACCTTCAGAGTTTAAGCATCCTGAGCATTCATGGGCAGAGAAGATGCAGGTGGAATTTAAAAGCCTGAACCCTGTGGTGTATCTGATTCATTCTATCTTCTTCTTAATCTGATATTTAGTTCCCACTACAACTCCTCCAACTTGACATATTTTTAAGCTTTAAAGTGAGAAAAGTCTGATCTCACAGATGCTGGAGTGTCCCTTGTGTATGAAGGGATAGCTGAGCACACCTTGCACACATACATGAACAAAGCATAGGCCAGTACTTCCACCCTGCATGATGGGGCACACAGGAGTGGGAATACTGGTGCTGGCAGAGCAGAGCTGTGTTCCAAGGATGGTAATGCTGAGCTATCCCAAGCCACATCAGTGGGCAGGTGTCAGCAGCTCAAGGGATGCACAAACTGTACTTTGCTTATTTTGACATTTGCTTTATGACCCTCCCCAACTCCTTAACCCCTGCTTGGTCTCAACAAGCTCAAGGCTGAGCTCAGAGTTTGCATGTTCATAAAGCTTCAGTGGAGGTGACACTGATAGGAATTGAAGATAGAAATAGAGTTATTTCATTCTGCAAACCTCTCTCTCCAAGCAGATTGGCTACTTGATGTTCTTAACAAGAAGGGGGGGCTGGAATTCACTTGGTGAATTTTATGGTCAATTCAGTTTCCCTAAATCATTCCTTTGTACAAAAAGCTGGGAAAACACAGCAGAAAATCAACTTCAGAGGATGTGGTTATCATGAGATAATCAGGCCCTGGGGAAAGCAGACACACCTGCTCTGCTGTGCCTTGCTGTGCCCTTGAAGAATGATTAACTCCAGAAGCCACCCACCCCTTGCACCCCCAGTGCAAGCCCAAACCACTGTCCTCTGATTCCCTATCAGTCATGCTGCCCTTCATTGCACCAGTGACAGCAATCCATAAAACACAGCATTAGGGGAGCTGCATGGGAAGTCATAGGCTCATTCACATTTGCTTGACCAGCAAAATACCTCTTCACAAACAGCTTACTTAAAGCAGAGCTCAGTGTAATGAGAAACAGACACGGCTCTTCTGGTTTCCAATATGATTCAAACTTCCAGCATCCTGGGTGGACCCACCTGCCTGTCAGACATCTCCAGTTCACATCCGATGCTGGAAATACAAGTGATGCCCTGAACCAGGAGATGGGAGTGACAGCCTCTCCCTGGCTGAAATTCAGCACTGTGATCCAGCCCTCCATGTGTAAACGGGAGGGCTCTGTGATGTGAATGTGAATGCAAATGTGAATGTACCACCAGCTATTATTGGCCAAAAATGAAAACCAGACCCATGTAATTACAGTTCCCAGCTGATCCATGGCTTTGGCTGAAACAAAACTGGACTGACTTCCTGATACGGACAGTGGAGAAAGGAATAAGAAGGGTTTCTAGCAAACAACCTCTTCAGACTATAAGGCTATTGAAGCAACAATAGCTACACCAGGGTGGGTGGTGTAATATGACATACAGTATGTATAGCAAGGGAAAGAGGGGGGAGCAGGGATAGGGGACTGGAGTATTTTGGCTATTTTGACATAATCCATGTCTCCTTCTCCCAAGGAAAAATCCTGGCTACCGGTAGTACTGGTGCTGCTGGCACAGTGCACACCTCTCTTGCCTCTGGAAATCTGGAAAATGGTCTAAAGGGAAAATATTTTCATTGGAAGACATCAGTTGATACCTAAGCGAGGTGGAAGTCGATCTGACACCTCCTGCTCTGAGCCTCTTGGCAATTGCATCTCCTTCCTGTTTTTGTGCTCAGCCCAACATGCCCTAACCAGCAACGGCGATGATGGCTCACCACAACCCCCTTGGCTCCCCTGACCCGGGATCAGGAGTTTTATTCCCCCTCCCTTTCAGTCAGGCAGCACAAAGGGATTAATTTGACTCTTAGCATCTAATAGAATTCATTTCCAACGGTGCTACGATGGGACGAGAACAACACACCCTACACTGCCCAAGCAGAAGGTGAAGCAGCTCAGCAGCACAGACCAGACACCTGACGGTGTCTGCTGAAGCGTGACTGGCATTTGCTTGCAAGACTCATCATGAGAGCTGCTTTTCACATGCCAGCCACCCCGAGCTCCCCACCTCACATACTCCAACTGACACAGTGTGCTTTGGAAGGGCGCCAGGCTCCAGTAATTAAACTATTATCTTCCCTCACTTCTTTTTCTAAACTCGGGTTTATTGCAGAGCTCGTAGCTTAGAGGGATCCACTGTTGATTTTAATTAGGAGCAAGGATTTGTCTGGAAATGTGTGCCTGGGTATTTGTAATATTCCCAGGTGAAAATGAAAATGTTGCTGGTTTGAAATTAAGGTCCTGAAAGTATCTCTCATTTCAGCACAAGCCTGAAAAACACCCCTGCAAATCTCCAGTTAAGATAAAACCAAAGATCAGCCTCATTGCACATACGTGTATTAACTCACATTCATTCATGGCTGGTTACCTCCGGGACACAAGTGTACAACTGTTGCTATAAACTTCACAGGATTTCTTTGCTAATTTGACAGGTACAGTGAAAATAACCAATGAAGGTAGCACTCTGCACTGATTTACGGTCCAGCGTTTGCACATGCTCCTGCTTCTGATGTTTAGGATCTTGCTAAATGCATTACTAGCTATGAAACAAAAGCAACTGCTACTCTCTGGTCTTGGTTACTGTAGTTATTCTGTGGACAGGTTATTATTTAGTTACTCTTCAGTCTTAGAGAGACTGCAGAAGCCCCCTCTTCCCCAGATGCCTTGGGTTAGGTGTGCTGCTTCTCACACACGGCTTCTCTCCCATCCCCTTTGCACTGCAGGATTTCTTTATCTCACTTGCCCAGCACAGAAGAGATGCACACATCCCAGAATGGACAATCCTAAATGCACAGCTTGGGAGCTGAGGAAATACTTGAGACGGATGCACAGAACTCAGGATTTAAGCTTCATGGCACAGGCAGCCCTTAACAGCACAGGCAGAGATTAACCTGCTTGGCAGAGGGGAGCCTGGCACCATGCAGATGCTTGTGTTTGCCTCTGAGATGTCTTGGTTTTTAAACTGGCTTTAAACAGACAATTCCTTCATACTGGTTATCAATCACTTCATACAGATTTAATTCCTCCGTTTAGGGAAGTTCATTTGGGGGTTAAACTATCACTACCTCCAAGGGAACATCTTCCTACAAACTTATTTTTTCTTCTCCCTTAAAAACATTGAACGTTGATGTAGGGAATTCTCCGAAAACCATAAGTACACACTTGAAGAGTTTCATCTAGTCTTGGCTCAGCCTTAGCATTTCAGTTAACAGGGAAGAAAGGAAGGAGCATGAATGAAAGATTGCCACTTAGGACCTTGCTGCTTAGTAGAATGATGGATCTGTACTGAGAGGGGTTAGATCAGTTTCTCTGGAAGAGCCAAAGCTGTAATTACCAGCCATAACGTCAGCTAAGAAAGGCAAGTTGGGTTTGTTTTGCATTTATTCCATAACATCCACCAGCACAACAAGCTCCACCTATTGTAAATTCTCACACCCTGCCTTTCCCTCTTCTTTTCTTAGTGCTCTGCCGGGGAAAGCAACCGCGATGCTGTCTCTGTGCCTTTCCTACAGCTCCGCAAGGGAATAACCTTGTTATCAGTGGAACAGAAACATGGAGAGGGACGAATGCCCTGACTGCAGAAAGAACCATCTACAGGGTTTAGGTGCCACTGGCTTGGCTTATCCTCAGCCTATAGAACAGACTCTGAAACCCACCAAAGAGGTATTAAACCCAGTCCCAAAGAACTGCTGCCAGCAGCAGCACTTTCATTTGGCATGATGAGAAGAGAAAGAAATTACAATCTGTATTTCCTTTGCAGCTCAGAGCATCATCTAAAACGATCAGCAAAGACATGCCTTGACTTCAGGGTCTTTGCTCCCAGAGGTAAGTTTTGCATGGGAGGTGAAGCATGAAAGATTACACAAAACTGTCCACTCACACAGTTACAACCACAAATGCAACTGATATTGGAAATGTTATATATATACATATATATATATAAATACTCCAATAAAAACCCAGGAAAAGGCACTGAAGTGCACTTACTACCACAGTGCTGCAGCAGAGGCAGTTTTAAGCCTCAGTGACGTAAATCCTGGCTTCCTGTCCTCCCCGGCTCCCAGTCCCTATTAGCCATGACTTTCAAGGACTCTTTCTAAATGTGCTGGACTCTTCTGCTGACTCATCTCCAAACCAGACCAGGTGGGTCCCATTAACTTCAATTCAGGAAGTTAAAATATGGAGAACGTCCCCACAGTCAGCCAAATATTTTGGCAAGGAAAAACCCTGGAAAGGAGCCAGTTCAGGAAGCAGCTCAGGATAATAAGGTTTATATTTGTTGGTGAAGTAAAGGAAAACCCCAAGGTGCAGAGTGATTTGGGTGACTCAACCTGCTCACAATCTCCCATAACTTCAGTGGGTCCAAGTGTGTTTCAACTCATATCTAGTCCTGAATATCTGGTTGAAAACAGCTATTCTGGGTGTAGCAACCATTCGAGTGCTGTAGCTTTAAAAAGAAGATGGGAGAAAGTTGCTCCTTTCCGACCACATTGCTGTGAGTGTGATTCCAGCTAACGTTTGAGGTTTCCTATCATTTTTGAGAATGATCCAATCACTTTCAGCTGAAAAACTGACTACTAAAAATGAGCTGAATGGGGTTTTTTTCAGTCAAGTTGTCCAGATGGGAAAGAAGTACAGTCAGCTGCCCAGGGAAAGACGCATTTGGAATGGTCTAGAAATTGATTTTCTTTTATTGAGGGGCTAGAGGATGAAGTATTTTACTGTTTCTTTGAAGAAAAATGAGAGGATAGAATAGCTGGAGATGAAAGAATTAAGCACAGGAGCCCAGAGCTCTGATTTACTAACTATTCTGTAGTCTTATTCTTACACCACAAGAATTTTGCAGAGCATTCCTCAAGAGTAAGCTCTACTAGATTAGAGGCTGATGGAGCAGAATTGAGGACAAAGTTCCACTACATCCTGCCTGGCCACTGGTCTGACATCCTCAAGTAACATCAGTTTCCATGGCTAATGATACAAATGAGACGGAAACAACAAGAAGAGCTTATAAATGCCTTTGACTTGACATCCTAAAAGGCAAAGCTTTTGGCTTAAATCCAGAGTGATCCTGGAAACCTCATTTTTTAATCCAGAGTGAGACATTTCAACTGGCTTGTAACTCTGTTCCATTAATAAACCTGGATATACTAATATACCATCCATTCCAGAGAAGACATGGGGAAAATGGTAATGGTTATTTATGCCTCCCTAGAACACCACTGTGCCTTTTTAATAACAGGCTTACTTCTAAATGCAGGGCTCTTCAGTGATTAGCATTTTGAGGTAAGATGTAGGCACACAGGTAATTTTGGAGCTTTAGCTTTCAGTTTATGGAGCTTTTTTGGCTTCCCTGTCTTTTGAAACTGACTATTTAGGGAATTATTAGCTAAAAAGGACAAGAAATGCCACTGGTATTGCTTGTCCTGCTGCTTCAGCTCCTCTGTAATTGGAAAGCCGGTGAATCCTGATCTACAAAAGCCAAGCAGCCCTGTCTGATTTACCAGAAATACTTGTAGCTAAAGCTGCTACATCCCATGCAAACCATCACTCACCCAGGTCCCAGGCACGAAGGAGTTTCACCTGAAAAGTCTCTGTGAAAAGCCCTTCTGGTCATGCACTAGTACTGCCCAGTTCCAAACTGAGCTGATAAACAGCACTTCCACCTCTGCCTTCAGTTTCAAGTGAAACTTTCTTTCCATCTTTTCTCATCACCTCCTTCTCACACACACTATATGCCAGAATACCAAAACTGGGCAAAACCCTTTTTCAGGTGAGACTCTGGGGGCAATTCCCCCTTTTTTGGCACTTAATCCAAATGCTTCCAACCCACAGAGCCAGCTTCTAGCACAGGAAACCTTGAAACAATTCTCTTTCCCATTTCACCCCTTGAATGTAAAGCGGGTGAGGAATCCGTCCTAACAATTGGGGCCACCTTATATCCATAGCAAAGAGAAACACAATCCCAGTAGCCATGTACTTGCCGTTTGACAAGATATGACATATCTGACACGGTATCTGCTGGTTTGTTCAGGCTGGCAGACTATCATTTCCTTGCAGAGTTTCGGTAATAAATTTACAGCCCCATTTAGAGCTATCCCTCAGGGGCTCCTGAACAAGGAAAGCGCTGCCTTACTCATAGAGCTGAGGATACTTGAAACAGAACTGAGCTCCTGTGGAGCCCGTGGGGTTGAATTGCATCACTGTAAAGACAGAAACAAACAAAATTCCCCACCCCCCTACAGAATATTATGTACACATTGCACAGGAATAGCTGCTGGATGAAGATGAGCCTTCTCTTCACTCTAAATATGATACTTTCACCTACTTAGAGAACTAAAAGAGAAAAAAACAATTTTCAAGAGAGATTACAATAAAACCACAAATTCTGTCACTTCCTTCAGTCAATGATTTACTTATTTTGATGGCAAACTCATCAGTGATTCACTGCTTACCCTGTTCCCAGAACAGAGACATCTAATGCTCCAGCATGACAAATTCCAAAGAGAAAACTATTTTAACTTGCTTTCTTTTTATGTAAGTCCTGTTCTCATCTATTGCAAGCACAAGCTTTGGTAAAAGTCCAGATTAAAAGGAGTTTTACTGTGGCAGAACTGGGTCCAATAAGTCAGATTTTCCATTCAGAGGGAGTTTACACATGCTCTTCTCCAATCATGACAATAGGCAATGTCTTTAAAAGGAGAGGTGCAATAATGTCACATAATAATAATAGTAATAATAATAGCAATAATAATAGCAGAGGTCTTCCCATTATTTTGTATACATGGGATTAAACTCACAAAGACCGAGGGGATTATATGAGACCTTCACCTTACCTTAAGTTACTATTTTAGTAACTTAAAAAATTACTGCTCTCTAGAGTGAGACTGAACAGATTTGAAGAGCTCTTTGCATTTTTTCTCCGGAGATAAAGCCTTCCAAAAGCAGTTTACCAGGACAAATGCACTTTGTCCCACCCCGAGATGATGGGCAGCTTTCACACCAAGAGGGAGGGTCAGCCTGAAGTCTCCCATTCCCATGCAGCCAGGCTGGGCACAGATTCCTCTGCACTGCAGAGAGCTTTGATTCCTTCTTCACCTACCGTGGACAACACAGCTTCAAGCTTGCTGTGATGTACACTACCCTCACTATGCACATTTCTCTCCCATTTTACAGAGCTTACTTTTACTGTTGGTTTAGCTTGTAGCCTAACTCCTGTTTTTTTCCAAGGCTGCTAGGAACCACTGGCTAGCTCCTCCACTGGTTTTCCCAGATCAAAATGTCATCTACACAAACCTTTGTACCTTCCATACCATCAAACAGTTGTTGTATTTTCCTTTGAACACCTCAGGTGTTGAACATAACCCAAAGGGCAGTCTGAGGAAACAGTGTCTCCCAAAGGGGGTGTTGAATGCACAAAAATGTGTGCTGTATTTTTCTAAGGGCACCTGCCAGAACCCTGCTGACACATCAAGCATAGAAAAATATTTGCCATCAGCCATCTCTTCCAGAATTTCCTTGCCTTTTTACATGGTTATTTAGTTCATTGGGGTCTATATGTAAACAGAATGGTACCCAATATAGGCCTGCCCTGACAGCACGATGATGGAGGAACAGCAAGCAACTAGCAAAACTGCCTGGCGCAGCTCTGGGTTCAATCCCTTCAGCAGGAGGAAACTGTCCCAGAAGCATCACTAAGGGGAGGCTGAGCTGTTTCAGGTTTCTACTCTTTTCTCCAAAGGCTGCCTTCAACCTCTTCCATAACTGCTTCAGCTTCTTGCCCTTCCAGTCATTCACTCCCTGAAAATCATTATCCCTGTTTTCTGTGCGGCTACTGCAAATTATCTACTTTAACCTGTTTGTTAGCTATGCAATTCCTTCCTGGAAATAAATGCTTAATAACAATGCTCAGTTTTGCACATTGAACTTTTCTATGCTCTGGGGCTACTTTATTTTTATTTTATTATTTTATTTCATTTATTTTTCCCCATTGTGAATATCATTATTCCCACCTCCAGCTAGGATCTGTAGCCAAACTAATACAAAGAAATGTCCTCTTGACTTCCAGGTCAATAATCAATTCATCTTCTGCCACAACACCTTCTATACCTTTGTGAAGAATCTCTTCATATCAGACATTCCCCAAGCCATAATGCAGAAGTATAGAATTAAACAGGACTAAAACCACATAAGCAAAGGTTATTATTTGCACACAGAACTCAACCATCAGCAAGGCACATCCAAATAGAGAAAAGACTCATAGGTGGCTGGATGACTCGAGACCAAGCATTGAAAGGCAATGACAAAAATGACAGAAGGAACTTGGTACCAGTTAAAAAATGGATACATGGGAGGCCATGGCCTGAAAACAACAAATCTTAACTGGAAAATACAACACATACTGTGAAGGAGCTCTTTTTAAGGCAGAAGCTGTGGAGATCACGTGATAACAGCAAAACTTTCCACTTAATACCCTATGGAATAAAGGCTGGGATGCATCTATTTGCTCCTAGGTTGCATGCAGCACATGCAAGCTTCCAACAGGACGGGACTGGAAGTTGCTCAGCTTCTCACCTACAACTAACCTCAGCTGGAACTGCAACACTCAAACTTTGGACACAAACTCCAAAGATGAACCAAGACTATAACATGTTTGCAATTGTCCTATTTTTGAAACATCTATATTTTCCTTGGATATTAAAAGATATGTATTTTCTTTTGCAGGCAAATGCATGACATATGGCCTAGTTTTTCCCTTCAGAAAAGGCATAATGCCATCACTGAGCCATGATTGCAGAGTTGTTAAACAGCAGGGATTATCAGGCAGGACAATATTAAGTGGTATTTAACAGCAAGACCAAAGTTCCTTGTCAAATGCTTGACTTAGTGTTCCTTGATTGTTAGCATCCCAGCAATGAGACCTTTTGCACTGAACCATTTTTCATTTTGACAACAAACTACCGCAGCTATCCAACGCTGCCTTGCTGGAGCTGACAGCAAAGTATTTCTGTGGCAGAAATATTACTATGCAGTGGGGTTCAGGGCTGGAGGAGAGACGGTTTTATCCCTTTCCTTTCAGAGCGCAATGGCATTCCAAGCAGTAGGTGTCCTGAGTCACTGCCTGGCTAATGTACTCAGTATGATCCTCTGTCTAGTCATAACAATGGTGGAGAAAAAGAAAAAGAGAGAAGGAGAAAATCAAACCCTTGATGTAATTGTTTAAATTACAGGCTACCTTCTTCTAGATGCATCATAATGAAGATGTATGTATGGTGGGAGACAAGGGGATGGGGAAGGAAGGTTGAATTACTGATTTAGGGGTGAATTTCCAAAAGGTTTTTAGAGAATCTGAAGTGCTCTTAAACCTCCACCAAAGCTGTTTTTATTAAAGCAATAAACCCAGGAGTGCTTATGAAAGTTATAGTGTGATGTGAGCAAGAGGCAGGAAATAAAGGGGAAAAAAGGGAGAACTTAATGAAGGTTTAATCTTCAAGGGAATATGGACTTCAAGACTGTAAATCTAATGGAATGGTCCAATAGTCTCATGTCAAAAGCTGGCATCTTATGCCAGCAAATTTAACATATTCAGTTGAGAAATCTAGTTTTAAACCCCCCTATTTATACTGTTAAAAGATGAGATGTGGTAGTTGGAGAAAGTGAAGAACCATATTATTTTCAAGGGTCTTTCCTACTGACAGATTTATTAGGGAGTTCATCACCCCTTTTCCATCCTTCTCGGTATGTACATACTCCCTCTGTACTTCCAGGCTGGAAAACTTCCATGAAAACTCCTGAAAATTTGATTGTGATGTACTCTGGAAGCAGACATAAAAGTATATTGGTTTGCACTGGAAGAGAAAGAAACTTGCTATCTCTGTTCCTGATGCTTAAATTCCTACATTTCTTTAGATTCCCTCTTCTTGTTTCTCCTTGAACAGGAAACCAAGAGCCCACCTTAAATTCACACCTTGCGGTTCATTCCTCTAAAGTAATTCCAGTAAGATTCCTGCAGAAACATTTGCATTTATACTAGAGTTTAATACATAGTTCTATTTTCCCTGCTTCACCTTATTTAAAAGGGGATTGTCTGGACCTGGCTATCTACAATCTTGCGGCTTTGAGATAGCAGCTGGTGCCCATTCAAACCTGTCAGAAACACAGAAAAGATCTTAAGAAAACCCTCTTCAACTGAAATGCCCACGAAAGCTTTTCCCTTCCATTCTCCACAACTGTTGTGTGTCCAGATAAATACTGGAAATGTTGGCTACCTCCACCAATACTCCTGGCCTGAGCACTTTTACAGCCGCAGGTCTCTGTATACAATAAGCTGTCAGCTAGCACTCAAAACTTGCTTGCTGTTGGTTGGAAACTCCATCTGCTCTGAGCAAGCCATGTTCCTTGTGCTTCTTACCACAAAAGACTCAAATGCTGTGCTCCAAGCTTAACAGAAAACATCATGAAAAATGAAGAAGATAAAATGGAATCCAAATATTATCCATCCTTCTACATACTTCAATCGATGCATCTTGTCATTCTGACAACATTAATATCATACGCTCATCTTAACAGAAATGACTGAGGTTTCCTGAAGCTCCAATCACATTCAATATAAAACTGAAAAGAACCCTATTATTCTGAAGACAGAAAATGAGGATAAACAGTTTCAACTGCCCTGAGAATATTGCCAAACAGCAATAGGAAAAGTATATTATGAACAGTTAGCTTAGATGGTACAGCAATTTTCTCCTTTCTCATCTGTCCATTCACCTACATCATATGGTACAGAGCTCTTTGCCTAACTTCACACTAAGAGGCAAACACCCAAGGAGTAACATAAACTGTGAAACCAGCTCACAGGATGCATTCATCCCCACTGCTGCTTTCAGTAAAATAAAGGAAAATCATCATCAACAAACAAGGGACTCAATCCTATACTAAGGAACTACAGAACAGAGTGTCTGTATTTTCAGGTCTGTAACATGACACTAGACTTGGCTGGGTATAACGTGCCCTGGAATTGAAGTGAAATAATCTGCATGCGCTTTAAAGCAGCAACAACCCCTCCAAATTTGTACCTAAAATACAGATCTTCCAATGGCATTCCACATGAATTCCCAGTGACTGACAGAACGGACACTGCACCATAATTTCAGCATTTCATGAAGTGCTCTGTACATTTACCTTTTCCTGCTTTCATAGAAAAAGTAATCTTATCTCTGGCCAGAATATTTGGCTTCCAACATGTAGCTCAGCTGCTATGGGAACTGTATAAAACTGTTTGTTCTCTGGTAATTAAAACATTTCAAACAGAACAGCCATGCCAGCAATAATCATGCCTTTCTAAAAATGGATTAAAATTAACACCTTTGGTCCAGATCTCTCTGAATGCTGTGGTCTTTATGAGTATTCCAACCAGCATCTGAACGCTGGAGTTAGTCTCTAATTTCTATAATGAGCAAACCTAAAAACCTGTATCTGGATAACTCTTAAATTAGGGATGTTTGAGGTCTGGAGCCTGATCAAGTTGTACACGCTGTGGTTTGGGCACCATCTGTATTCCCTTCACATCTATCTTCTCTGTGGGTGCACTTGTTTCTAAACGCTGGTTGCTTTCCATGTTGTGCGCATTCCCAGGAAAGCAGCACAGGGAGGCTCACCTGGGGGACTGCTGAGCCAAAGAGTGGGATAACCCTTCTGAAAGCGCTGGGAAGTGCCAGCTTCTCCATTTGTTTTATCTTCCCAACAAGGAACTCTGAATCTTGTAGCAGATCTCCCTAGGCTACGGGACCTGATGGGAATGTGCCTCATTAATCACCAAAGAGACACAGAGCTTCCTGCCCTGCTCCACCCTTGGCAATGCTCAAATCCAAAAGCTGAATGAGCTATCAAGACTTTAAGATCTCTCTACCAGCAGTGGCTAAGTTAAACGTTAAACCAATTCAGATGTGTCCTAAAATGAAAACCCATCTACTGGCACTGCCCTCAGAGCATGACGCTTCCAGGCATCAGGCAAAAAGCAGACACTGAGTTTGTCATTTAGATGCTTTTGGCAAAGCTTCAGCTCAGACACCTCAGGGCTTTGCCCAGCCTAAGAATGCAGAAATACAATACTGCACATGGAATTCTATAGGAATAATGTAAATCCTTCGTTTTATAAGCTGTATTTACAAAAGAGAGTGCAATTAATGGCAGCAATCTGAAATTAGCTATTTTCTCCAATAGACACAAATCACTTCCACCGTTAGACCCAGGAGAGAAGCTGCTGCCTGAATGGTGCATGGAGGGGAACACATCTGAGCCCACCAAGGCAATTTCAGTGGGGGCAAAGATGAGATGCCCCTCCATGCCCACTTGCAGCCTTCACTGTCATTAAGACAGTAACTTCAGACTGGCAAAACCAGTTTAACAGGAAGGAACAGTGAATTGATGGTTGTTACAGCGTGATGTTCATGAGATCAAAATCTTGCTGCGCTTTATTTACGTATAAGCCCAAATCTTCTACACCTGCATTTCAGGCAATACTGATGACATCAAACGGCTTCATTCTGTGAGGTCATACTCAGCATATGAATTCATCAGCTGGTTATTTTAAAGCACAGATTGTTCATTATATAAAATATGTATTTTATATACATATAAAATATAAAAGACTAACAATATGTATCAGAAACTTGTTAATACATGGAAAATAAATTACTTCATGAGTACCCTGACAACTGTTCCATCAATGCAACTACTTAGGAAAACCTCAATATATCACAGGGATATTTATAACTTTAACAGTCTTTGATCAGCTAAAAAAACACAATCAAGAAGGGTTATGTCCAGCAAGAGATCCACAAGCATTAACAAAATAGGAGATCCATAAATCTGTGATGAGTGCCGTGTGATAGCTGGGCCTCTTCTGACGTGAACTGAAGCCCAGCATCCACCACCAAAGGGTCCTCTAAACTATTTCTAACTCCTGTCCCCACCCCAGGCTATATTTTTCCCTTCTCTGCTCCGAAGCCACAGGGCTGGAGGGTTCTCAGTGTGAGCTCTGCCTCTGTCAAATCACTTCACACCCACAGGGAAATTTCTGAATATGAATTGGGCTTTAAAAAGCTTTACCTTGATTTAGTGAGAATATAAAGTGGGGCTGGAGTCAATGTGTTGTTTGTGCGCATAGCAATGAATACTGTAACCTGAAGGGTATCTGTGACCAAGGCAGGACCAAGTCACACTTAAAAAGCTTCCAAAGAAGCTCTATTCAAGGCAGAGTTTTTAAAACGAGCAAAGCAACGTTATCTAGAAGCAGATAGTCAAAATAGATATAAATATACAAGCGTTCTGAACACACTTTTGGGGAGCTTTTTGCTGTGAGTGATAAGTTACCTGACTACAGCAGGCTCTGCTGTGGTTTACTGCTTTTCAGGAGACATTAAGAAGGAGGAAAGAAGGAAAAAAAAGGAAAAGAAAAAAAAGGAGAAGAAAGGTAACCACAGATTTTATGGGCTGACAAGTGATGGCTAAGCTACTGCTCTATTGGCATTGAGTGCAGGATCCATTACAGATACCTAAACTACATTTTATCCATAAACTACATTTCAACAGCATTGTAGCTAGCAGGCTGGGCAGGAAACAATAGGAGCTGGTTCACCTCCAGGGAAGCTGGGGAAAGGTCTCCTGGCAAGCCGAGTGTGCCATAACCGCTGGTGTGTATTATCTTCCACACAATCAGACTTTAACCTCAGGGAGACTTCGCCTCCTGATGCAATTGGGAAATCACATCAGAAAAGAGATTAAAGTGTAGGTTCTCAGCCTCTTTTCTCCCCTGCCATTTTGGCTGAAGCAATCTCTTTGGATGACTCGATGTCATATAATACACTCACCAACTGGCTTAAAAAAATAAGCAGCTTTTGTGTACAATGGGATGTGTGTGTACAGACCTGCAAAGCCACAGAGATGGAAAAGCAGCCAGCTATTCTTCAAACCTAAGTGAGTCCTTTCCTCACAAAATCTTCTTAAAGCCCTCTCCAAGCATTATTCAATTTTACTAAACTTTGCAACATAACCCTTTGCAATATCTCTATTTAGCAGCTGGAAAGACTGAGGGATGGGGAAATGAAATGTGCCACCTAAAGGGGATAAGCATGGAAGAGGTCTGGGTTGCTGTCCTGCCCCATGTGCTCTAGCTGAGACCCACAGGTAATCCTCCTCCCCTGCATTTTCAAAGGATGACAACTGGGTAAATAGAACTACAAAGTGCTTCCAGTTTTCAAGGAAATGGTTATAACTGTGATTCTCTCCCTGTGCCCAGTGGGAGATACAGGAATATTTTTACCCATCTCAGCAGTTGACGGATTTTCCCACAGATCTTCTAGGGAATTCCAATGTCTTTCCAAAGCAATAAAACCTGAGATTTTTAATACTGACATGTTTCTGTTTCTCTTAGAAAAATCTCCTCGTCTCTTTAAGTCCCCTTTAAGCAATGGGCATTCATTCTACTGGCAAAAAGGCAGCCTCCCTTTAAAAGAAGCATTTTTTGGAAAGAGCATGTGCCCACTGCATTATCTCCCTTTGCTTTCGTCTGAGCTTTGATCTCCCAGCTTTCATCCTGGTGCTGGGACAGACAGCTCTGTGGTGAGCCGTGAGCAGGGCGTCTGCCTGGAGCACATTGTTCCCTACCCAGGGGCTGCAGGGCTGTCTCTCAGCAAGCATCCCTGATCCATGCAAGGCAGGGGCTCGCAGCCTGCCAGCCTGCTAACAGGACCTGTTAACGATGGACTCCTGGCATACGACAGGACAGGGATGTTTCACATTCCAGCCTTTGATGCCGACTGGACCTCAGCTGAAAGACACGGTGTCTTCAGACACGGTGCAGAAGGGACTTTACAGGCAAGCAAATAGACTCAAAAAGCAACATGGTTATTTAACAAATTAGAGGAAGGGAAGTCTTAGCCCAGATCACTTGGAAAGCAGTGGAAATGAGAGTCATTCTTTCAAGATTTGTTCCCTTCTGCTTTATCACCTCTTTGCAAAAGCATTGTTAGAAGAGAGATGGTTGCGGTTGAAGGCATGAGCCAGGCATCCACCATAAATGTACTACATCTCCTGTATATCATAAAGGATGTTAAAGCCTTTATCTACAGCCGAGTACATCTTTCATTAATAAATCCCTGCAGCACACTTGTCTTGAGATGTGACGGAATCTACATCATTGAAGATGCAAAACAATTAATAAACCTAATAGGTTAATTAGTTCTTTTGGCACTAATTTCCATTATTTACCATTTGCAAAGACAATCCCTGATTTAAACCCTTAAATTTAAGAGACATCAAAGCATTTAGGACTTTACCTATGTATCTATTCACCCGTGTGAACAAGAAAACAAGACTTGCTTATCCCAACAGAAGAAATGCCTTGAGAGATGCTCTGTCACTTGTTAAAACAAAAGAGCAAAAGGAACATCTAATTAGTCTCATAACGACTTATTTTGTACCCCCCTCCCTACCTTATTTTAAATAAAATCTGATGATGCAAAGTATTCCTTGGCTTCTCGCTCTGTAACCAACCAGCTCTCGGTGGAAAGAGCTTCTTTTTTTATGGCTACGTATTAAAAGTAAACCAGCCCATGCCAGGTTTGGATAAAAGGCTATTTATTTTCAACCAATTTGATAGCTGCAGTTTTCAGTAATTGAATTTTCTGTGGTCAGAGAAGCAGTAATCTTAGAAACCAAATAAATATTTTTTAATAAAATGGAACACTGAGAAACCCTATAATAATGTCAAATATGTAGCCACTTATGGATGGATAAATATTTTAAGAAATTTACATCTCACCCAATGCTTTAGGCCTTAAGCTTCCCTGGAAATTTCAAACAACGCTATTTTATTTTGGGGAGGGGAGACGGGGGAATGGAGTGTATTTAGATAAAGAGCTAAATACTAATCCTTCTGTTTGCAGCAAGTTTTAGTTCCAGTATTTATGCAGCGGTTGCTGGTTTAATCAAGAAGAGAAAAATCAAACCCTTCCAATGGGCTGTTCCAGTCCATGCGATGCAGGTTGTACTGCAGACACCCATCCTTGCACAAAAAGGACCAACTCATCAGAACCACCCTTATGCATCTCTGCAGAGTAACAGATGTGTACCACTGCCCTGTCCCCACAGCAGAAAATCATGAAGAACCTCTGGGAGAAAAAACAGGTTTTTGTTGAAGCCTCCAATCTCCTGTCAATCAGAATACAGCGTCTGAATGGACACTTGTTCACACTGGTTTGTGCAAACTGGGGGCGCTGGAAGAGGTTTGACTCTGGAATCCCTCAGCAAGCTAAGGATGAACAAGAGAGAAAGAGACAGAAAACAGTGAAAAACTCACTTATGTCATGGGCATCCACGCAATAAAATAGAGTTAAGAGGTCAGAACACAAATACAAGTGTCCCTTAGACACAGTGCAAATTCTTGTATCTGAAGAGGTTCCTGCCTGCTAAACACAGATCAAGGTACTTCTAATCAGTGCTTTAGTGCCAGAGATAGGCTGTGGAGGAAAGCTGCCTATGCTCTCCATATGCTGGACCCTCAAGAAGTGTGCATTTATGGGACACCTAGACCTGGAGGCCTATGCCATTCAAAAGCCTGACCTGCTACCAGTCAGCAGCCACTGCAAAATCCCTGATAACTTTGCCAAGCTCCATTTCCCAACCTGGTGGGTTTTCCTTTGGTTGGGAATCTCCCGCTTTCAGGACATATCTGTTTTCTAAGACAGTGCCAAGTAATTCTGGAATAAATGAGTTTCAATGGGATGCAATATTAGAGCTGACTGCAGAGATAGAATCCCCATTTTCCTCCAGGACAGCTGCGTTCCAGAGCTTGATGTTATTGTTCTCGTATGGTGACACCTGCTGGCAAATGCAGACTCCTGTAAGCACTTCTGGAAAAGGATCAATGACAAAATTCATTGGGATTAGTGAGCAGAGGTCAGGGGTTTTGTGGAATGACACATGGGAAAGTGGAAGGAACTGGAATGATTCAGCCGAACTAAGAAAAAACAGAAGGAACATACATCAGGTCTTCAAATACATGATAAGCTGCTACAAAAGGGAGTAAACTGCTCTCCATATCCATGGGATAAGATACAATAAAGGATCAATGCATATACTATTGAAGCAACAGAGTGGGCAAGATCCCTGTTTAGTAAAAGATTCCCAACTGTGAAGCTAAAGCATGGAATCTTCTCCACAACAACCAGGCGTATGGAGCCTCACAGGTTCCTGTTACACGTTTTCTCCTTTCAGTGTGTCTGTTCACTCAAACCTGATGGATCCATTACTCAATCAGAGCAGTCCCAGTTCAAATAGAACCAGCACTTCTCAGCCTGCATCTTCCTTTCTTTATGTTTCACTGTAAATGTCGATGAAAACCAAAACCCAGGTGGTTTTCAGCATGACACTCTGTGGAAATCAGGTATGAAATTACCTGTTTATTAATGATGTGTCAGGAGAATGACACGCTAACAGCCAGCTCCAGCACTGGCAGTGCTAATGGAGAAATAACAACCACGCTTTATACACAATATGTATTCTGCAGCACTCTAACTTTGTATCCCTGGGGACACAGCTGAAACCCATATGTTTTATCTCAAACTTTCAATCCCAGAGAGCAACGATTCCCAAATGGAAGTTAAACATACGCTTTGCCACTATTTTGCTGGATCACCTCTTGGGATTCATGATTTAGACTGTCACTGGTCAGTGCTCCAGGCATGGAAGAACACTGATGGTGGGACAGGTTTTGTAAGGACATATCCCATTGCTCAGCATTTCAACAAGAATCCCCATTAGCATCTGAGCCGGCACAAACATGCAGCATTCTTGATGTCACATATAAAGATTAAAGCCTCTTGGGTTGTTCCCACAATAGTGTCATAGAATCATAGAATAATTAGGGTTGGAAAGGACCTTAAGATCATCCAGTTCCAACTCCCCTGCCATGGGCAGGGACACCTCCCACTAAACCATGCCACTCAAACCACCACATTGAACAGAGTGCAAACAAACCACAATTCACAGTAGATGGCAAAGTAAATCTTGATCGACTGCAAGAGCCTTGAAAGATCTTTAGCACATTTTCCAGTGGGTTTATCTCCCTTACAATAAGGTTCACATTTCCTTTTCTTTCTTTGTTCTGGAAAGTTCTTGGGATAACACATGGGTCTGTCAGCATGGAACCAGGAGGACTAAGTGTGATGAACACTTTTACTAATGATGGATCATGTAAATAGCCACTGTGGATTGTTCTGTTACTGTCAAAGAGGAGCTTCTTTTTCACATTTGGAGAGCTCATCCTCCAAGTTTTAGTCTTCACAAGTACATCATAACATACAATATCAAGCACAGTCACTAAGAGATTTTCCCGGAGATGGGGGCTTTGTTACAGAGACTTCGTTTTACAATATTTGCCTTGTTCAATAGGGAAAGATGAGTCTTGGAGCAGATTTGCTGGTGCAGCTCTGGGGCATCATGCAATATTTATGTTCTGTTAATCTATAGCTTTAAATGAAAGATGGAGGAGGCCAAATCCAACCTTCATATAAATGCCATTGATTTGGGGTTCTAACAGCACTGGATTTAGGCCAGCATTTTCCCTTGCCTCACTCTTCGCCTCTCAGAATATTTGTGGAAATGAATAACAGGGTCATTTGGTATTCGGCCCTGCATATGAATTATAATCTTGGTATAAGCTACATAGAAATTTAAAAGGCAAATTTTTTCACCTCAGAAACACACTTTCCTTCAACCAGCCAGAAAAGCCAGTGCCAGATTCAGTCCATGGCTTGCAGGAAAGCAAGGGAGCACACACATCTGCATACACAGACGCACACTGGAGGTCCAGGAGGCCCCCTTCAAACCCAGAACAAAACGACAAAGTATTCCCCACCGAGTAAAGGGGATGGCTTGGAAACTGTTCAGAAACCTGAGGGGTTCACAAGATTGGCACAATCAGGTACATAGATTTCCATAATATCTGCATCAAAAATAGAAGCAGGCCACCTTTGTGTTCTCCTGTACCTTTATTTAATAAGGCTCTAATGCAATTAAACAACTACACACATTCAACATTTTCTCTCTGAGCTATTTCCTGCAGTGACTGATTTCCACCCCCCTTCAGAGCCCTGAGTACAATAAAGCAACAGAGGGGTTAGGCAGGAGCTATTCCATGTGTCCTCAGCAGGCAGTGTGGCTGGGAGGTGGCCCTATCCTGAAGGATATGTACTTACTGGAATGACTGTGTAAGACCTCAAATGTTAAGGAATGTTTCTGTCCCTAGTAATCAGACAAGACCTATAGAAACATCATAATCCTGCTAGATTTAGTTGCTTTACGATGCCCTGACATATTAAATCTCAGTCTGAATTGGTGCTTCTCTTCAGATGATAAAAGCCTGAACCAAAGTGACTGAGCCTGGGTTTTAGGGGGCTGAGATCAATGCTCGGAAGGGCAGAGTTGGTCACAGCTGCAGTAAGAGACTGGGGTTCAGCGCTGAAAGTGCCCAAACCATCAGAAATGGACCTCTATAACTCTGACACCTCTGCCATGTTGCAGCTTTTCCTGTTTGAAATGGATTCCCCCCTCCGGCTATGCACAGAGCATCTTAACGCATCCAGTCTCTTCTGTTAGGATCTATCTCCTCTCCTCATCTCACAGCTCTACTTTCCTTTTATCTTAACTTCAGGTTGTCAGTGATGAAATAAGCTGAAGTCTCAAGAAATGTCATGGATTTCCTCTGCAGCTTTTAAATAATGAAAATCCAATGTCCCTTCCAGAGCTGGAAATAAAAGAGAGAACATCAGACCCCTCTCTGCTCTGAGATCCTTCTCCGTTCTTCACCTCCATGTACCCATCAGCACAGGTGCTTTCTCTAATGGTCTTTCCTCCAAAGCATTCCTTCACCATCTCATCTTGTGTAACAAATACTTGCTTGAGTGCAAGGCAGCCTGAACACAGACTGGAGCTATTGCAGCACTGTGCACTCAGGCATCAGTGTATTCTATCACCCTGTATTAACTTTGCAATTGATCCTGCAAGCACGAGCCTCTTTCAGCTTGCACATGAGCTCAATGTCCAGTCACGCATGATATAGGATTAGTAAGAGTTTTTCATTATGTTCTCTGAACAGAAATGGTCACGGTTTGTGAAGGTCCCCTTGAGGAAAACTTTTCTACCCAACCTCCCCAAGTGTGCTCTGAATTCAAGTCTATAAAAAACAAACCAGAATCCTCCTTGGAAGCACACAAAGGAAGGATTTTATGCCAGTAACCAGGTATAGATTTTTCCCCTCACGAGGATACTCTACATGATCAAACTAAGAGGCACAGGGATGCTGTGTACCAGTTTAACTTGCTCAATGTTGTCCTGTGTGCAACTTCCCCTGTAGATTACAGCAGAAGCATCTTCTGGCTGTATGCAGAGCTCTGCATAGAAGATGATGTTTGCTCATAACAATTATTGCCAACATGGAAAAGATGGTGAGTTGACAGCTTGAAGGTTCTTAAAGTATGTCTTAAATTACTGTGTGCACTATTTTGAAGTAGCTTATGGATCTGACTACCGAAACTGCTGGGCCATGATTAAACAGACCTCCAGTGAACTTTTACTGCTTTCAGTTGCTTTCTGGCCTCCTCTAAAATAACAATAGCATCTATTCCTCAGAGGGAGGAGGATGGATAAAAAGGGCAAAGCCAGCACCCAACTGATTTTAGTGAGTACAAAAGGAGACTCCGTGCCAGAGGAGTTTTTAGTTCACCTTAAACCTTCCCCTTGGCATTTCAAGCCCTATTAATACACAAAACAAACTTGTTTCAGAAAACAGATAAGTAAACAGCTTTGATGGCTGTACTCTGTTACTGATTCACCTTCCTTCCTCTCCCCCACCACCCAAGGCCTCCACTCTTGGACTCTGAGTATTTTTATCATTAAGGCAACAGCGCTGGGACGTGTTGTGGGAAACACTCAAAACAAAACCAGTGGGAAGGTCAAACAGCATTCCCTCGGCAGCACGGGACCTCACCCAGCACTCTCCTCGGAACAAACCCCCCTGTATCGTAATGCAAGGAAAAGAGAGCAGGGGAGAGAGACGGAGAGTCAGGCTGGCACCAGCAATATAATTTAGTGTGCAGGTATTTGATTTGATAAAACCCCTACCTTAATTTAAAAAAAATATATAGATGTATGTATATATGTATATATATAATAGGTTCCTGACAAGGTTGTAATTCATCGTGAGGGGCCAGGCCTGCAGTTTGGGCTTGCCGTGTCACTCCAACCTAAACCATGGCTGGTTTGACGTGATCCCCTAAGAGGGTAGCATGTTGCAGCTGGCAAAAAAATAAACAAACCTGAGCTCTGTGCTAACAGAGGTTTTTTTCCCTTTTGATTTATGCCACGAGCAAAGGGAAAACAGTGATAGACTTGTGAATCCAGCTTCCATTTGACTCCTCCTTGCTTGCAGCAACTGCTAAGGAGATGGAAAGTGTTAAATACACAGCCTAGAAGAGGCAGGATGGGTGAAAGAGATAAGTGGTAGCTCCAAGGGGGTTTGTGACAGTATCTCGCATGCATAGGCATAACCCTTACTTCTTCTTTTTAATTCCCAGGGAAATCTGTGCTGCTGAGGAAGCCATGGCACAGTCCCTGTGCAGCAGCCAGACAGCGCTTTTTGGTACCACTCATTAAACTCGGGGATTTAACCCTTGCTCTGAAGAGTCACAAACCCACAGCCATTCCCCTGTAAAACAGTCTTTTCTGCTCTCGGGTACTCCTGGCTTTTTGCTAAATACTGTCTTCAGGAACAAATGTATTTAGATATCTCCCCATCTTCACTCTCCACTAGGACTGCATTAACAGTTCTACTTCAGGTACGAGCAGGGAGCCTGGACACTACTAAGTGAACTCAATTAAAGAGTCTCAATAGCTGTATTTGCCTGTCAGACATGTTTTGTGCATGAGTGAACACACGCAGAGAGGTCAAGCAGTGCTAAGAAGACACTAAACCAAGTCCACCTCTTTTCCCCCAAGCAACACAAGCAGATAGCTCCTAGCTCCCATGTAACCCCAGTCCCAGTACTGGGGCTGCCCCTTTTATAACTGATGCATAAGAAATTGCTTAATTCCCCACAGCAGACCCAGCCCTGTCTCTGCAGAAACCCTTCAACTCCAGGCAAGGCTCTGTGGTTTCTCCTATTGTTTTCAGTTTGTTTTTCTTTCCAGCAGAAACATAAAGCTACAGTGTTGGATTTGCAAATACAGATGACAAATACAGAGCATCAGACCAGCATGTTGCTTTTCACCTTGGACATGTTAAATGTTTTAGCTGGATGCCTAAAGAAACAAGGTTTATGTACTGGAGCTGTATGGATTTCTTCTCCATTCCGTTCTATCTCAAATAGCTTTAATCACTGACTAATTTCAAGCAAATCTATCAAAGACCTCAAAGATAAGTTTCTAACAGATTTCATGAAACAGGGAATTAGATAGGGGAGACAGCTCCCAGATGCTAAGAGAAGCCTCCCCAACCCCCATGGCAGTAGAAAACACATTAAAGGGAGGAAAAGAGAGGGAGAGATGTTGAAAAGTAGCTTTCATTAAACCCTCTGCACACAAAACTACTTGTTTATTACTACGAGAAGTTTTACATCCATCTCTCTGCTTCCAAGATCCAGGAGCTGAGTCCTAGAAACACATGGGGATTTAGCTTTATATGCTCTAGGCTATACAGTTAAACACACATGTAGCAGATCTGGGTCTGAAATGTGGTATCACGCTGTATCCTCTCAGAAACAGAACCCAAAGTAACATTTCAGCCCAGTTAGTTTCCACAGCATCCAAATATCACTATCTGCGGCCCAGTGTTACTGTTTTCATGATGAAAGACAGAAATTAGTCAGTCTCCTGCAGAACCTCAAATAGGAGGATTCTCTGTTTGCAGTCTGTTGCCACACTGATGTGGTACAATCCTCCTCCTGTTTCAGAGCAGCACATCCACATACAGACAGAGAAACTTGTCCTTATTGCAGACGTAAGCACTGATCTGCAGAACAGCAGCAGCCACATGGGTTCATGTGCCTAAGCTTTATATTATATAAATCTAATATAACAGTGTGTCAAATGTTTGCTTTGGCGATCCTGATTCCTCAAATCCCCCTTTTATACTAATATTTAAAATGGGAAAAGGCTTTAAAAGAATGGGCGCAAATTACCGGTTCAAAGGGTTTATTGGGCTTCCAGCTGAGCATTGCTTATGCTAAGAATGGGGATTTGAAAAAACCCACTGTTTAGGCTGGTTTATTGGGGTTTATTTCCTCTAGGACACTGCTACTGCAATCCTAGAGGAGCAGCAGGAGGGACAGGGGGCAAGAAATTATCTTTCCCTCCTGTAAATCCCAGGAACTGTGATCACTTACAGATCATAAAGAGTGACCTCTAAACTATCCCAGTTATGAAAGCTAAGGAAAACTCAGCTCAGCAGAAATGGGATGGACTTCCCAACAGTAACAGCCATCACTAAAAATACTCCTTTTTATTCTTATTTTTATAAAATATTTAGGAAATTCTGGGCAAACCTTTGTCGAAACCTCACAGTTTTATTACATTCCACCCAGCACAGTTGTTACGCACAGGAGATGGGGGGTACATCTGTGCACATGGATGGCTGAAGAAGCAGAATTAGCCTGTCTGGATTTGAAGGCATTAACACAAGGGCAGTTTATGGTGTTATTGTGACAATTTCCCTGAATTATCCTAATCACTTTAAAGGGTTTATCAGCTCAGGCTCTGCAGGTTAAGAGAAAGGACCCTCAGGCAGCAAGTTAGCAGGAATCGCCAGGGCAAGTCATCTCACTGTGGGTCTCAGTGTCCTTAACACAAGTCTTATCTTGCTGCTACTCCACTCATCTTTCCAGTCCAGTTTTCTCTTGACTGGCAAAACACAGAGCCAAGCACTCCTGCAGAAACAGACAGAGAAGAGCTACTGATTTGTGGGGAGAGGGAATAAAAATCCCCGTTATCTCACTTAGTATGAGCTTTGCTGTGCTTTGGACACAGGCACAGTTAAGTATACCCAATAGCTTTCCATCTGGATGCTAAGTTTGGAAGCACCGAAAGGAATTGCACTGCTGTAATCATCCATCCTTATGTGCCAAGAAACTTTCTCTCTCCAGCTCATGCCAGGGAAGCCCTTTTTGATAGATAATAACAACCTGGAGATCATGGATTTTTAACACTTTAAGAATGTGAGTTAATCAAGAGTTAAAAAAAGAAGAGGTTAACACAGTCATGTTTCACTACAGGATTATAGTGTCAAACCACAGGAAGTAGTCTCTGGTGGTTTGCTGATCTCTGTGGTCTGACTGAACTGAAATTATTAGAACAGTAACTTCATTGCTGCCAGTATTATCACATGTCTTTCTCCTCACTTGTAACTTTAAGGACCTGATCCTGAAGAGTCTGAAACAGATCTGACCCTACTACCAATGAAGTCAATAGTGAAATTTCCATTTACTCAGCAATGGAGAATCAGGTCTGCACACAAAGGGAGTGTGGAGTTACCAACTGAACTGCAATGAGAGCATCGTGTGCTTGCAGTGGCAGGATTTAAGTTTTAGGTCTCAGGATGTAGGATCTATGATGCAGGTTGGCATGGATGTGAAAGAGGCTACCTGGTGCTACTGAGCCAACCAGGATATCAGATTTTAGAAATCCAACATCTACCACACTGTTCAAATACTAAAAAGCAAACTACATTGATAATCCCTTGCCCTACAATGGCACCTTCTGATGGTGACTCAATGTACTTTACAAAGGAGTTCATTTCCATTAATCCATTCTGCAGATAGTAAACCCAAGCCACATGAAAGAGGTACAAAGATCAGAGTCAGCAGAGGCAGGGCACACTGACATAGTCAATGAAGGAAGAAGACAACTTGAAGAGTAAATTACACATGTTTTTAAAATTCAACCAGCAGTTCCCAATTATTTAAGGCAGTGTTTTCTTAGCAAGGATTAGAAATGATATTTCAAATCCATCATTTTAGCATGATGATACCTTTTTAAATGACGGGTTTCTGTTGCTGCTCCTGTTACTCTGCCTGTACTAAAAGATAACTTTCAAGTATTTTGTCTATCATTTTTAAAGAGAAAAGAAAAAAAGCAAGCCTGAAAGAACAAAGACGACACTTCAAAGCCTTCAGCGGAGAAGGAAGTGCTTTCTAGCAAAAATCATACACTCTTGTCAATGAAACCTTTGTCAGACAGTTCCTCTCCTGCCTTGGCTGCTGTATGGTTAAAGATATAAAAGCAAGTGAAGACAGAAGAGAAAGAGAATCCCCGAGAGAATGAAAAAAGTCATGTCCCAGCAAAGTCCTCTCTTTGCCCTCAGAGTTTATCTGACATACTGTTATTGATAGCTCCAACTCCCCTGGCTGAGGGAGCACATATACCTTTTACTGCACTGAAGTTGATTTAAACCACACTGGCAATTTGTGAGGCAGTTTTTCACTTACATAAGGAAGTTCTTGAGAGGATTTTGAAGCAATACAGCATGGTAGTTAAAACTGAGGCCATTTTAAAAAGAACTGCATTTCCTCAGGCTGTCCATAATTCTTCATTTTCCTAAAAATACCAGGGAACTCTGCAGCTTTGCTAGGAAGAAGCCAGCTAAATGCAACAGCCTTTGGATCGCTCCAAAGCATCAATGCAAGTTCATTCCCTTTTGACCCTCATGTTCTCAAGTCTTACTTCAGCCAACTCTTCCCAGCCATCTGGAGTGCCATGTGGAGTTTTCTGGGAAACCACTTGCAATTTGTTCCAGCACTAAAATGATTTTGGGACTTCCATTCTACTTTATAACATGTTTTGGGTGAAGTCCTTCTGTGCAGTTGTCTTGTACCACTTGCTATATAACAAGTGTTCACGGCTGTCTTTAGTGCCCCTTTTCAGCCCCCCTCTAAGTAACACGTGAAGAACCAATTACTCATGTTGGCAATGGTCCCTCTCTCCTGCAGTACTGCAGCAACATGTTACTTAAGATTTGGTTGGCTTTAACATTGTTCCATTGGGTTTCTTCTGATAGCTATTACACTTAACAAGTTTCCCCTCAATAACAAGTCGCTTTTGACCTCAACACACCTGGAGACTTCACCCTTCTATTCCACCTCTGACCTCTCCCAACAAAGTTGACATTTTGCAATTATCAGCAATTTGTTAGCTTTATTTTTGTTAGCACCCAATTATGCAAATAATAGACCTGTAATAGAACTGCTCCTATTGGGCTGCAAGTTTGTAGAGAGGTGTTTCATGCATGACTAACTGTGATAGCCTGGGTCCAATATGTAAGAGCAGGAAATGAGAAGTCAGAAAACACTTATCCCATGCAATCACTGGCTTAGCATTTCTCTAGTAACAAGGGAGATTCAAGATCTGGGATATTGTCAAATGCCAACAAAGAAAACACATTTCCCAAAACCAAACACAATGAACTTGATCTGGAACAGGCTCACCATGTGGAAGGAGAAATCCCAAATTACTTGTAACACAGACAACAAGCAGTCACAAGGAATAGAACAGAACAGTACTCTGGTCATGTCTACATTTGGCTTTTGTGCTTGAATATACAATTTTGTCTTTTCTTTATAGGCTTTTTGCAGCTTACTATACTGAAAATAGAACAGCTGATCCATCACATCCGGCCCTCTATATATCAACAACAGGGTTTTTAACACACAGCTTTTCACATGCACCAAAGATGCATAAAAAAGAAACCTGAAAAGAAGGGCATGCTGGGCCCCATTTTCCTACCTTTCTCTCCCCACAGCAGCACTCAGCTCTATTTGACGTGTCAAGTTCACCATCCTCCTGACAGCAAACAAGTCCTTTCCCGGTCTTGTGACCTCATCCACTTCCCTGTCAAAAGATTAAGGCACATTTTCAAATGCTTAAGGCTATTTTTAGACTGCACAGAAGACATGTGGGGAGGAAAGTAGCTCGTGTACTTTCTTCATCATGTAATAATCTCTGTGTCTAGGAAAACCGCTCAGATTTGAATGTCACTTCACATAATTACCTCGGGTAAAGCTGGATCAGCCGCATCAGTCGGATGGCGTTGTCCAAATCGCCTCCCTCCGGAAAGGGGCTGCAGTGACTCTTGTGGCTGAGAATGCACAGCCACAGGATGCAGGACGTGGGCTCTTATCTTTGCCATTGGGAGATGCTCTTTCAAGTATCCTGAAAACAGAAACAAAAGCAGCGGAATCAGAAAACAGATGCAAATGCTGTGCTGAAATCAGATGAGGCCGAGAGCGCTGTGCTGTGGCTGAGACCTTGGACCTAGCTCTGAGCAGGGAGGTCCTGTGTGTGCTTGAATCCACTTCTACATGGTGAGGTGTCTGCTGAAGGGCAAGCTGAGGCACAAGTCCAGTGGAAATAAAGCTCTATACACCTTCCACTAACACAGTTACACTCCTTGCTACTATACATCTAACTGAGCCCATTTCCACTGGCATGGACAATTCTTCACCATGTCTCACTGCAACAGCTGCTGGAATAAGTTAGTCCCTGAAGCCACTTTGGGGTATACTCATGGAGGACAAAGTTCAATACAGACATAAAAGCATCAGAGTGTCAATGACTACAAACAGTTCTCTTACAGCATTTTAACACCACTCTTTTCATATTTGGATAGTGGAGAGGAAAGATAAAGCCATACAAAGACTCAAGACCCAATTTCTGGAAGTTGTGGATGTAAAAGGCATGCACAAATGTACACAATTGCTCCATGCCTTGTCTGCCTCCTGTGCATGAACAGCTCCCACAGATGCTCACTCAGAGCAGGTATTTCTGCCCACAAGATGGCCAGGCTCCTCAATGTCATTTTGTGAACAACTCTTGGAGAAACAGGGTCCTAAGCAGGCAAGTCTTTAAATATGGTGTCCTATGACATGATGGACACAGGCATAGGAACAGCATGAATGAGTTTTACACTCCCTGTCTAACTGCTGCTCCTCATCTGCACAACAGTGAATTTGGCTCCTCCTCTCCAGGAACACACTAAGAACTTGTATGTTCATCAGGTTCCATCTCAACAGTAGTCACCAGGCAATGAGGGGAAGATAACTGAAACTAAGCAAAACCCCAGACAAAACACATCACATACGTCAAACTAACACAATAAAGACATCGCTTTTTTCCCCTCCCCTCCTACAGAAGGAAGCATTACAATATTCAAACCCTAAGTCAGAGAAGGCAATTCAAGACAGCTCCTCCCAGGATCCCCCTGATGAGCTGCCCATTTTGCCAAACACTGAATTTGCTTCCAGCCAGGCCTGGCAACTCTCCATCCATGAATATGTACATTTGGATGCATAGTGGTTCTAGCATGTCACGCTCATGGGCATTTGGCCCATGTAACACTCTGTTTCCCAATCTATAAGTACATGAAATATAAGACTAAGTAAAATCTGAGACACTGTGGAAACTGATGAGGGCTTGAATGAGCTCCTGGAATAAAACTTGAGCCCCTCCCCATCCAGAGCTGTATTTTTAGGAAGTCGATTGAGAAATGTTTTCCTTGCTCCATTTCCATGTTTACTGGGATACAACATTGTTACACTCGATTGCATCAGAAAACATGGAAACAGCTCTACAAATTGATCCGACCACAAGATCCCAGAGGAATTTGCTCCTTGTCTCCAAGGAGTTTCCCCAGCATAAACAATGTCGAATACAAGGCAGCCCTGAGTTAGTGTTTCTCCAATAAGCTTCAGAAATACTAGAATATAGATCAATCTGTTCAGTAACTCTGGATGGATTTCATGATGGCATTATTCATAAGACACTGGATACAGCCATTCATAAAATTATAGAATATATTGGACATCAAAGTGAAACCTGCTGTATTTTAGCAGGAGATCACGTAACTGAGACCATGATGGGAGCAAAAGCAGGATAACACACACAGTCCCCTCCCAGGGACTGAAATGTCTAAATCACTTCAGGAGATGTAACTGTGCTCTGGGTTAGTGTTTCCTAATGGTTATTGGGTACCTTCATTCTTCTGCTGTTCAGAACTCAGATATTCATGCCAAGATAGAATTCAAGGTAACTGATTAGCATGAGAATGGGAAACACAGGAGATTAAAAATATTTAGTTTGAAATTGGGATCTCTTCAATAGTCGAAAGTATAAAAATGTACAAGCATTGATTTCCAGACATTTGAGTTGCTTTTCCATGTAATCAATTAGTTCCACGGGAAAATGGTCCCATCTTAGCCAAAAGATCACTTTTGCCATATAGGTAAACTAATTTTTCTCAAGCATATCCTCTAACTCCCACCCCACCTCTCTGTTTCTTATCCTGTCCTCCCGGTTAGTTACAATTCCTTAGTACAAAAGCTGGCTGAAAACAGAATTCACTTTCCAGAAGAAAGCCACCTTCATTACAAAACAATGATGGGAATCATTCTGACAGGGGCACAAAACAAACAGTCAAATGACAACAACAAACCTGGTGTAAATGACTTTGTGTGGAGGGATTTTCAAGCCCTCTGAAGTCTTTTTTGTTTGAAATGTTCAGGATTGATCTGATCTTATTTTTTTCTTCAATAAAGAGTAAAAAATGGTATCATGAGGCTTCAAAGTGGGCAGCCAGGAGCTGTCGTGTCCATTTCCCCACTCCTGAACGGAAGCTTTTTGGCAAAACTGTAGTATTCTGCAGGATAAGTTCTGATTTTGCAAAGGCCATTTTCTATCAGAAAGTGATTGTGATGGAAAATTGCCCAGCAGACCTATTCAGTGTGTGTGGTAACATTAAATAAGCAGTTACAGTCTTTCAGGTAGACTTGTTGTAAGACTGCTTTTGCCATTACAGGGAACAAGCAGCCTTCCCCATCATGCCCAAGTGAACCTGAGAATCAAGAGGCTTAGTAACAGCAATTCACTGCCCAGTGTAAAGGAAATCTGGTGCTCATTGTGAAGTCCACTAGTTTAAAAACTCTGGAAAAAAAATAAAGTGGTTCCTTCAAAACTAGAATGGACCCCACAGTAAAATACAGGTTGACAGAACCTGTTTGTTACTGCTTTGTGACCCAGGACCTGAAACCACTCGATTCATAAGCTCCTTGTAACTCAGCATTCTTATCAACATCCTCCCCACTTTAAGGCTCAGGAAACTGAGGCAGTGATTGACAGCTGGGCTAAAGCTGCAGTGATTCAGTCCCAACACCCCGAACAGAATCCTGCCCCTGGCCCTCTGCCCTCCCCTCAGACCCAGATCACACTCTGTGGGTAGGAAGAACCGCTCCAAGGAGCCCGAGCTGGAAGCAGCTGGCTCATCACGTGGCAGCCAAGCCATTCCCAGAGCTTCCCCAGGAGAATAATGTCTGAGCAGGCACAGCCCCTGGCAGCAGTGCTCAATTGTTCCTAGAGGCTGGCACACAGGGAGGATTAGAGAATATAACACATATATAAAAAGAATGTGTTCCCTCCTCCACCCTGTACGTGGCAGACGGTCCGTATAGACACCGAGATTAACTTCTGCACCTGAATTAGAACAAAGTGTTTTGCTATTCTCTTTCTCCTCTTTCCTTCTCCCCCAGCTCCTCTCCACCCCTTTTGCTGTCCTCATTTTAATCTACAAAGCAGTAATGGGTCTGCAGGCAGCCTGCCAGGGTACAATTCGCATTCACCTGGCAAATGCCGGGATCCTTCTCCTGGCTCCAATTAAAAACCAAGACGAAAAGGAGGAGCCAGGAGGTCATTTTGAGCCAAGGCATCCGCCCAGGGTGTCCAGACTTTATAGGAACTGAATTTATGGGAACTAAAGACTTTCATCACTCACTTGCTCTTTCTCTTGCTCCAGAAGATGTTTTAATTACCCTTGGTATCAGTTTTAAAAGGCTGAAATGATGAATATTGATGGTATTAGGTCTTTTGCTAAATAAAATGGAAATGGCATGGGAAAATACACTGAGGCCAAGTGCATTTTAATGCATTAACAATTTTTACTTCTGGTCTAACAGCTGAGTGGGAAGTGTTAAGAGGGACTTCAGAACACAGAGTCCCTGGGGTTCTCAAACAGAGCAGTGAAACATCCACCAGTTCATTCCTGCTCATCGTCCTTCCCCCAAATAAACCCATTGTATTTTAACTGCCCACTTGCAGGTTTCATCGAGGAACCTGGTAGTTGTTACTCACATCCTAAGTGCTTCTTCAAATACAACATAAATCCACCAGCAAACATTCACAGCAGCTGATGTGTGAGGAATACCTATGTGAAGCTACAACTTCACTCCTACCCTATAGCCAGCCCATGCTATCAACACTGCCCATCAGCCACAGCCTCTTTTCTGCCCCACATCAACCCCCAAACTATGCTTTCAGTGTTCTTCCAGGGTGAAAGATGGAAGAACAGAGCCTTGAACACATCTCAGTGACCTGGAGTGCCCTATTTACTCATGCAGGTTAGGTGAAGTCCTGACAAACTTCACTTACATTTCAATAAAGGTAAGATGGGAATTCATCTCGCTGACTGACATGGGTACAGCTATAGAAGCAGTATGAATAAAGTAGCACTTCTTCAAATTGCAAACTCCTTGGGGCAGGGAAACATGCCAAATTCTGCCACTGCTGAATGACTTGGATCACTTGGCAAAGATGTGAATGGGGGCAACCTAGATCTTCTATCTACCACATGCTATTCCAGTCCAGGTTGAGGTACCTTATTACCATCTCGATTCAAGCCATGGGTACTCATATCTATCAGCAGAATACCAGTGCATGAACTAATGATTAATGATGATAGGGTTCTTGGAAACAGGTTTTTAGCCAAGCATCACACTTGCAAATGACTCACTGGAAGTCAGTAAACACTGGTCATTAGCCAGCAGTTACAATGCAAAGGAAGCAGCAACTGACTTCAGTGGATTGCTCCCTCTACTCAGGGGGAATTAGAGATACCCATTGGAATGCAATTACAAAACCAAGGCTGCGGATGGGATCAGCTCACATTGTATCAAAGCTACTGTTGAGCAATACAAGGCATTACTCTGGCAACCAGTTGCTCAGTGCAGATCTCTCAGCTTCTTCATAATATTGGAGACCAGAAAGTGAAGAGGAAGTTGCATATGGCACCATGTCCAGGGCCTGAGTGCTGAGAAAACAATCATCAAGAATCACATTTGAGCAGATAAATAAGGATAAGTCCACAGGATTTCTGCCCTCCCTCTTGTCACAGCTTTTTGTTGGAGCTGTTTGCTCTGGAGACAGTGACACGCATTTGAGAGTGCATCTTATTGCTACAAACCCACCCTTCCAACACAGAACCACTCTTCAGCAATACAGAAACATTTGCACATTTCCTATGCCCAAAGCTACATCATCAGACTTCATTCCCTCCTGAAGAATTACTGACAGAAAAATCATACATGCATCATAACTTCATTTGTTGGTCGGACTGAACACTACAGATTTCAGTTGCAAGTGAAAGCTGTCCTCTTGTGCATCATTATGGCTCTGAGTGCTTATGAACTGATTTTAGAATTCAGTTCAAAATCTAGGGACATTTTGATTCAACTGCCCTCTCAGTTGGTTTGATGCCTGTAGCATTAACAGTGAAGAAGTAATATCACCCACCTCCTAAGATTCTGTGCTGCTTTTTGCACATCTCACACTGCACATACAATGTCACACTCTCCACATGGGGATGAGGGGACGTAGGACGATGTGGGGGGAGAGTAAGTGACTCACTGTGTGTCCAGACTGCCAGATTTGAGCAAAGAAGGTGTCAGACATCACCTAATAGTGGAAATGAGGAAACCTTGATAAGATAAGTGCAAAGGGACTTGGTAACTATGAAGGTTGAAAAAGCCTGGATGTCAAAACTTAAGATGATAAAAGGACCCAAAATTAAGCAAAACAAAGCAAAACTTGACAACGTTAAGCAAACTATAAAAACAAGACAGAGCTACCACGTGATGCCCTGGAAATGCATTGCTCAGTTAATTCATGGAACCTTTCCCACTTCCTTTCCATGCTGGCTTGAAGCAATTGTTCCTTATCTGGTTGGCAAATTAAGAGATTACTTTATCCATTTTGAAACAGAATTACAGAACAGGTGAAAAAACTGTTGGTTATTTAGAGCCTCCCTCAGTCACAGCCGTCACTGTGAGCCTCTGAGAGTGGAAGATAGGACCACAGGGGAGATGACTGTTGATGTCATGAAGAAAACCTGCCAATATAGGATGCCAAAACCAAGCTTCTGACCACTTGTGGTCATTCAAGATCCCAGGGCACATTTTGCAAGAGTATGGGTGTTAGCCCTGGTACACTGTCCAAATCCAAGCGTGGCTATTTATATTCAGCCTCCCTAAAATACTGCTTGGAGCTGCAACTGGAAAACTTAATTTTGCTTTTCTGTCTGGAACTGCGTGATGATGCAGGTCCAGCAGTGGCATGCGGAATGCCATCGGAACAGTGTTCCTGCGGCTGGCAAGTCCTGGGAAGAGTTCTCTTTATCGTCTTGCATCAGCACTTTAACACCCACAGACTGAAAAAGATGCTTTAACAAATTAAGAAGTGATTGATTTTGAGACTGGTTTCAGGAAGCCCACAGGCATGAACCATCCTTAACAGCCTAACTTCAGTTCTGCTTTATCCCCTATAATGCTCAAAGTTAGATACCACCCAGAGAGACCAGAAGTTCTAGATTTAAACTCTGCATTCCTGTATTCCTCTACTGCAGGTGATGATCATCTAGTCTGTATGATCAGGAATCAGCACAAGCAATATACTGGCCATCTCTTAATCAATTTGTTCTCTCCTCATCACTCATCATTGATTTTAACCAGAAACAACCATCTGGTTGATTGATGGCAGCAACCTTGACAGGGTTAGGAACATTGTGCAAAATGAAAGGTTAACTCCAGTGTCCACCAATTTGTTCCAAGGAGCCCTACTGACCATAAGGCATGGGGGCTCAGAGTCCAGGTAGATCCTGGGAAGTGGACTGCCAGCTTCTAGGATTTTCCACTAGTTTTAGCACAGCAAAGCAAGCCCTCAGCATTGTGTCTTTTCCCATCACTAAAGCTAAGTTTTTCAATGGTCCAGAATTTAATCCTGCATCACCAAAAGCACATTCATGGGAAAAATTCTATTTTCTTTACCTTTCAGAAACAATAAATAGATAAAGGAGTTAAAAACTGAAGCTATTTAAATAACCAAAGGCTACGATTGAATACAGCCAAGCCAACTTACTCTGAGACATGGTATAATTCCACTCAGATCTGGAAAAGAGATACAAGGAGAAATGTGTATCAGCCAAAGTTAATATTTGCACAAAAATGGTGAGTCATATAAACTGGGATTTCCTCTTCTAGCCACTTGCAGCGTATCGACCGAGTCAAATCGAATTCGATGCAATAACTTTCATCTGATACTGGAAAATGCTCAGCTCAGGTAAGACAGACTTTATTTTGGGCCTGAATTCTTCCTTTGTATCTAACTTCTGAAAGGATAAGAAATAATCTTGGCACTCAGGATTCCATCACATGCTATCGCTCAACATGATGTACCCACTTCCTTCCTGATCCTCACTTACTAGTTACTGGCCAATATGCCAAAAAAAGAAGCTTCAAAATCACCTTAACTAGAACTAGTTGTTATTCTCACACACACACTCAAGAATAGGAGTCAAAACAGCTCTATTTCTCCTTTTCTTGACATTTTTTCATTCACTGTTTGCTTTATAACAGACAAAGATTATTGGGAAATAGGCTGAACATCAGAAGTTTCCAAATTAACCTCCACGAGGTCATCAAGCTCCTGTAGAACAGCAGATCCTAACATCTTCTTCCTATGCGCTCAGCAACCTTGAATGGCTCCTCTGAAATATGGAGAGTGAGCTGCCAAGATCAGAAAAGAGCCAGTATACTAAAAACTGTATTTGAAAATACAAGAAATAAATGAGTCCATTGCAATAAAGCAAGATGATAAGACAAAGAGGAAAACCTATTACCGTAAGAGAGTTCTGTTTCTTCACATTCCACCATTAAAGGTCTCAGCTTAAAGTTCCCAAATAAAACCAGAAAACATCTCAGAGAAAACAAAACCCCAAATTTCTTCCTGTCATAGAGGTGAAACATTAAGAAGATCCATCCAACACTGTGGTGGAAGCTACCTGGAGACGTCAAAATTGTTTAAGCACCAGTCAGGCAACCATCCAAGTCCACGTGCAGTTCACCCTGACTCAGTGCGGGGAGTCCAACTACACCATCTATTTAGTTTCCTTCTGGCTCCAAACTTCTATGATTTTATTATCATTGAATGTGCTTTATTCAGATGCTAGCAGTCCACCAGACCTCACTGAGCTTCCCCTGTTCTTCATGCAGTTAACAGTAGGCTTCACAATAAAAGAGCTTCTTATTCAGCCACATACATAGAAGGGAATTATAAATAAACAATTAAAATAAAACAAGAAATCACTGCTGCAAGTGAAGAACGTGTTTCACATGAAACCAAAGCAGCTCCATTTCACTGGGGATGTTACTTGTAAGACAGCTGGATGAAACCAAAACAAGCTGAATCACTTTGTATTTTCTTCTTGATAGACTGGAAGACATGCTTCACCAGGCTCAGCTGCTCTTCCTCTATCAGGAAGCCAGGCCTGCATGGGGAAGTGCTGGGCATGGCTCACTTTTGCCTGCCACCACCTCCGAGTCACTCACCAGAAGCCACACCAAGCAGTAGTACTGCACGCTCCAGAAACAACACACACCAGTAACCCAGGAGGAAGCACCACACGACAACACCCTGGTCCGGAAAATGTGATGGGCAACACGGTGACTGATGAGTGTCAGCAGTGAGCAAGAAAAGCAACAGGTAACGGCAGAGGGGAAACCATCCTCTGTATCTCTCTCCTCTGGGAGAAAATGGAATGTAAGAACTGGGGTTTCCAGATGATCCTTTGGTCACCTTCTTGTACCTTGTGTAACGAGGGTGAAAGTAATAAAGCAGTGCCTGTTAGGGCACTTGGCAAGAAACAGTCAACAGTGAACATAAGCAATGCAAACCTGGCCTTGGCTTTCAGAGATGACTTCTGAAATCAAGGGTATAAACATGAGCATCAACATAACATAAAAGACTACAAGCCTGCTGTGAGACACTGAGGAAGGAGATTCATTTCTGTCTCACTCTGCACACTGCCTTGCTCATTAGTAGTTTAGATTCTCCTGAGTAGGCACTATCCTCCAGAAGCATGGAGCATTTTAGCGCTCAGATTGCTGCTCTTGGCACTGTGCAAGCATATTTTGTATTTAATCACATCGATATGGAAAGAGCAGGATTTATGGACAGCACCTAGGTAAGTTCCAGGCCTTGCTCCCATTAGCTTCCAGTGGTGACTCACAGCGTGGTTTTATGAACTGTCTGGAAAAATCCCATTGGGATCTTATCTGCATCTTTAAGCACATTTTATGAATTTGACCTGCTATTCCTGTACAGCCCTTGGAACAATGGAACAATCCTTTGGGGATTTCAGGAATGACAGTAATGTACCTAATAACGAAAGGATACCCTTGCCTATGGCACATTCAGTACTCAAGACATCAACCTCCAATCCTTACTCCAGTACATACCTATTTCTGATACTCTTTCTGTTTACATTCTTGCAAAACTCCACTGGGCTCTTACTATTTCATTAGCTGTCTAGACTGTCCTGCAGGTAAATACAGGGCACTTTAAAATGGGAATGAACACACAGCAGGAAAGAAACAAAAACAAATAGGCAGATGAAAATACCCAAGATGCTGCTGACCTGACCTTCTAAAGCACTTGGTCAGGCGTTTAAATGCACGACACGGTTTTGTTCCCTATGAGGAAGAGCAGGTTGCTTCGAAGCACTGGGTAAGGACAGAGTTACTCAAACAGCTCCATAAAACCAACCACATTGCTCGGGAGCTCGCAGCTACGCACAGAGGCGGCAGCCGCTGCAATACCCACACAATGCACTGGTTCTGCTCCCGGCTTCTCCATCAGGAACCGAATCCATCTTCCATCCTCGTGCTCCTGGTGGCCACCATTACCGGCACCACGCCGAGAGGGGGGCAAGAGGGAAAGCAAAACCGCGGAAGTTGATTGGCTGACGCCGTGCGTCAGGAGCACGGACCAATGGGAGGCAGGAACGCTGTTGCTGTGGTAACAGGACGACTGGTGCGGCCTAGCCGTGCGGGTGCCGCCATGCCGCCGCTGCGGGGGAGAGCGATGGAGCTGTGCCTGGGTTACAGCCCATCCCCTCCACAGGCGTTTAAATGTCTCTCTTTAATGAATTCAGTAGTTCACACACCAAAGAATCAAAGGGGGGGACACCTTCTGGCTTAAATTTGTAGAGAAACACAGCCGTAAATAACTAAATGTGTGTGTATGTATGCATATATATGCATATAACTACAGCATCGTTTTATTCCAGTGGGTCAACTTTGGCTTTAATAAATAAAATGCTATGAAGGGAGGGTGGTCAGCTTGTTTGGAAGAACAACACTGAACGGGTGCGACTCAGCTTTCCCTGGCTTTTTAACAGCTATGAACTGCTTGATATTTTTGGCTCTGCTCTATTATTATAATTTTTTAAGGTTTTTAGAGTTTTTTTTTCCTTTTAAAAAATACGAGGCAGTAGGCTTCCTCCCAAGACACACTCAGGTGGGGCCTCTTCTAACTGCTGACTTTCCCCTGGGGCACCTCATTTGCCTTTTCAAGCATATCAAATGAATAATCAAATGTACTTCTGAAAATAGAGAACCATTAACTTTTATTTTCTAGAAGA
>JANHGB010041650.1:0-17399 GCA_026283785.1 Coracopsis vasa
CCCGCGCGCGGCCTCGTGTTTAGCGCCGCGCCTGCGCGCTGCAGGCGTGCGGAGCAGTGCGCGGGCTTGACATGGCGTCCATCCACGCAGAGACCAAGGTGTACGTGGGGAACCTGGGCACGGGCGCGGGAAAGGGCGAGCTCGAGAGAGCCTTCAGCTACTACGGGCCCCTGAGAACCGTGTGGATCGCGAGGAACCCGCCGGGGTTTGCCTTCGTGGAGTTTGAAGATCCGAGGGATGCTGAAGATGCTGTGCTTGGCCTTGATGGAAAGTATGTTTATGCCTAAAACGTCCTTGACTGCTCTGGCTGCAGTTTTACCGTGCATCCATGATCAGTATCCATTCTGTGTGTAGCAGGCACAGGGGAGACAAGTATTCTCGTGATTTATACATACTGTGTCTTTCAGGATAATATGTGGCTCCAGAGTTAGAGTGGAAGTGTCAACTGGGATGCCTCGTCGCTCCCGTTATGACAGGCCTCCTGCCCGGCGCCCCTTTGACCCAAACGACAGATGCTATGAGTGTGGTGAGAAAGGCCACTATGCTTATGATTGTCACCGCTATAGTCGCCGAAGGAGGAGCAGGTACGTGTGGGGCCAGAGTGGCTGGGTTGCTTCGCCAGTTCTCTGTTGTGTAGCTCTTGTTAGCCAAGAACAGAATGTTGCACCAGTTTTCTTTAAACTTTAACGCTAGAATAATTGTATAGGTGTATATTACAATTTGTTGCTATTTCTATCAAATGTTAATATCTTAATAATCAACCTGGTCAAAACCTTTCAGGTTTCTTCGTTTGAGTCAGTCGCCTTGATTCAGAATGTCACGAGCCTTAAGATTTCATGCTGAGGCGCCTTGCAAATCCGACACTTAAGATCCTCCTAGACCTTGAGGTGATCAGCATAAGAGGCCAGATCCCCTCGAGCCATCTACACGTAGCTTCACCTTATTCTTTAAGGGCAGAAAAATTGAGACGGTGATCGCCGTAACAGTAAATTTGGCTTTCAATTGGGGCCCCCCTCCGGTTTAGAAAGAGGAACACCAGATTGACCACATTCCCACCTAGAAAAATCTTCTTGCGTCAATCAAGCCTCACCCTGGCTCATTGGGCTGTCAGTTTGATCGTCGTTAGATTGAAGAGAACACCTAGATGCAGCGATCGGCTATAGATACTTCTAGATCGTCTAGATCTGCTAGACCTTGGGCCAAAGAGGGTCGACCTGCAAACTTGCAAGGTTTATTTTAAATACGCATTACAGTGTTTTCTATTCTAATGTAATTCTGCAATGTCATTCAGCTTTTAACATTTTTCTAGGCAGTAAAATGCTCAAGACGAGTAGGCCCAGAGATTTTTCCAACTGACAGATGCTAGTTCTTTAGTTGTCTGAAATAAGTTTTGACTTCAGCAGGGCCTCACATGCAGTGGTTGCTGCAGCTTTGTCCTCATACCTCTTTTCTTTAACCTAAACCCAGGTCCCGGTCGAGATCCCGTTCACGGTCCCGAGGACGAAGGTATTCTCGCTCACGCAGTCGGAGTCGTGGTAGGAGGTGTGTTTAAGTTTGTCTCTTATTCCTATTTGCTGCTTCTGCTTAGACAAGCTACACCTGTACAACTCTTTTTTTTTTATCAACTTCTTTGCAGGTCCAGGTCAGCTTCCTATCGTAGATCCCGCTCCATTTCTCCTCGTAGGTCTAGGTCTGTCTCTCCCCGCCGGTCCCGATCGGTATCCTTGAAGAGATCAAGGTAATTAGTGTTAATTTTTAATAGCCTGTGTGCATTGTTTTTGTTGTTTTTTTTCACTTTATTTAGGGGATTCAAGGAGGGTATTGGAGTGCAGGCTGCAAAAGGTGTTGACCTCTAGAAATCTGACTTTAGCACAATTTATTTATAAAGTCTCTGATATAATCCTCATTAAATTTACAGGTGTGGTTGTATGATTAGTTTTGAGCACTTACCCAGCTGCATATCCCATGATGAATTTTGTTCTCTAAAACATCTAATGATCATGTAGGTAGAGTTGACTTTCATTTTGTTTCACCTGGCCTTTATTTTTTATTACAGGTCTAGATCAAGATCTAGGTCTAGATCCAGATCTGTTACATGGCCCCGAAGCAGGTAAGGTCTCTTCTGCGACTGCAGGTGCTTAGTAAAAGTTGCTGAAAAGTCTGTTTAGGCTTCAGATTTTCAGAAAAAGCTTTGTTTAATCCCCATTAACATTGGGGTCTGTAGCTCTAAAAAGCAGTGTGGAAGGTTGTTCTTGTATTGTTTTACATATTACTGATATCCAGGTCCCAATAGTCATCATGGAACTGTTTTCATCGGGTTGTATCAACAGCTAACATAGCAAACAAATTTAGAATTAATCAGAAAAGGTTTTTCTTTTTCTTCGTATAGCACAGAAAAGATTGTGAATTCTTCCCTTTATTTGTCAGAGGAATAGGGATGCCCTTCTGGTAGCATATTAAAGCATTAATGCCTATTAGCCCCGCAAGTCACAAAGGGCTTGTTAATACTGAGTGTTATAGATGCTTCCAGCTCTGTTGAATAACAAAAGTGTCAGCCTGCAGGAGCTGAATAAAGTTGGAGATAAACACTTGTCAGAATTATTTTGTACCAATAAATGTGCCATAAGACGGAATTTCAAAGGAACACAGGATGTCATTCATTTTCTTAAGCTGTAGCTTAATTCTTCCATAGTAAATGAATGCAGTGTCTGCTTTGTGCAACCTTGTCTAGGCAGTGTGGCTGATACAGGTTGATGAGATGTTCTGGGCAAGATGTCATAGGAGAACAAGAGTTAATTGAAGTTCTGCCCTGAAGGAGATGGTACTACTCTTGCCACAGCCCATTCCCAGGCTTACTGTTCTGGTTTGATGGCTGCTCTTTGAAATAAACAACGTAACCATAACAACCAAGCACAGGAAAATAAAAGGGAAGCTTTAGCTGAGGGGAGTAAGTGGAAAACGCAATAGCTGAAGATGGGAGATTCAATGCTGAAAGGTAGTGATATTTTCTGAGAGTGGAACAGCAAGCACTAACAGGAGTTTTTAGGCAATGGAGAGATGAAGACCAGAAGATGGCTGCATTAAGAGCAGACACTCTCACAAACAGTTCAGAAGCTAGTAAGAAAGGAAATTTCCTGAGACAGTAGAGCAATGCCTTTCACTGATCAGGTACACTTTCTCTACCTGTCAATAAAATATGTCACATCTTAATACCAGTTCTTACACATTTAGTGTGAATCTTCCTGTCTCAAATATGGGAACATGCATGCAAGCAGTTTCCCTGCTGAGCTGTGTTTTTTCTTGCTGTAGGTCTAGGTCCCATGGCAGATCAAAATCTGGCTCGCCGGCTAAGAGGTAAGCATACACTGATAAACCTGTAGTAGTATCTAGTATTCAGTAGTAGGTTTGAATGGCTAACAGAGCCTATTCCTTTAGAAAAAATTCCCTAAACGTGTGCTGAGCTAATCTGCTGCTGGTATGACTGAGATTACAGAAGTTCCTCTGCAGTTGTTTGGAATACGTTCCTTACCTATCTCTTTGTTTTCATTACCTGTTTGTAGTTTCCAACATAGTAATTTTTGTGTGTGTGTGTGTGTGTGTCTGTGCTCAGTTGTGTTAAATTTTTCTATCAACCAGAAAAAGGGCTATAGCTTTATGAAGGCTGTTGATAAAAGAGCAGGAGTCTGTGATAATGTTTCTCAAAGCTTTGCTTCTACTACCACTTGTTTTCCTGTTCAGTCTGCTGAAGATGGTTGCTTAAAATAAGACTCCATGCTAAATAAATTCCCTGTCAGAGTAAAACTTGATTTGAAAACTTTTAATATTTTAAAGAGCTTCTGGACAGATTCCTGTAGTGATTCCATTGCTGTTTAAGATGCTTATTAGTTTTTTTAATATAAAAGTTCAGTTTGACCTTTAAGCTGCATTGATGATATTCTGTTTTGACAGTCGGTCAAAGTCCCGATCACCATCTCCAAAGAGAAGGTATGTTGATCTCCCTACTAATAATGTAGACTACATAGAGCTGGCAGTTTAGTATTTGCAGTGATCTCTGCTGAGGAGTTTGACTGCCGCTTGTAGGAAAATACTGGAAAGGTATTTTGCCAAGATCTCTTCAACAGAAATAATGTTGTGATTGTGGTTTTATATATGGTAAATATATATCTGGTAATAATTCTTTGGGATACTGGTTACATAGCAGCGTTACGTCTTGTCTTTGTCTGCTCCTGTGTTCAGTTCGCTAACAGTTTTATTGCACAGAGACTTTCAACTGCTAAGTTTAAAGCACAGAATAAATGTGGGGATTAGCTTTGAGTCACATTAAAAGCTACAGTGAGATTGGGGAATTGAGAGTGGAGTAACATCGCTTACCACTCAGGAATGGAAGATTGAGCCTGTTAGTTTTACTGCTGTTACTCAGGATTAATTTTTGCCCCCAGTAAATTAGTAAATTGTTATCTCTCTGTGTGTTTGCATATAGGTGTAGTGACAGAATCAGCATCTTTTCCCCTAGTTTGAATTCTTTAATAGTTCATTTTTACAGCTTTGGTGTTCAGGATTTGTGGGGAGGAGAGGTATTGTAGCAAATAGTAGTAGACCTGCCACAGTGTGTGCCTTGCCTTGGTGATCTTTCTGCCCTGCAAGTTTTGGGTCACAGTCACAAAGTGAAGAAATATCCTGCTTCCATTAAGGTCACTTGATCACATTTTAATTGTATTGTAAAAATAACAGTAGAGAAATGCAAAAAATACGAAAATTAACAAGAAAAAGGTAGTATCTCTAACATTAAATTGTCAGTCCATTAATTTTGTCAGTAGTGATTTTTTTTTTTAGTTTATAAAAACAGTGCTTAAAGGATGTGGAGTAGTCTGAATATCCTCTTGTTGCTTTTTCTTGTATTTGTGAATCCAGAATGACTACTGAAATGTTAACTGTGGATTCTTTTCCTTTCAGTCGTTCACCATCAGGAAGCCCTCAAAGAAGTGCAAGTCCTGAAAGAATGGATTAAAGTTAAAGTTAATCTTTTAGGAAGAAAGTTATTTTGCTTACATTATTATAAGGGATTTTGTGGTGTCTTTGTAAATGTAAGAATGTAGATAGGAGAGTATATCAACTAAAATCTGGCATGATCTGGATCTTCTGAGTTAGTCACACTAATAGACTAGCACAGGTCTCTTTTTATTGTATGAATTAACTTCCTGTGAAATGAAAATGCGGGACTTTTTTATTGGCACATTGAAATAAAATGTGTATTTTTAACTAAAACTCCTCTGTAGTAACCCTGCTGCTTCTGTTAACATTTGGGTAATTTTAGCTGTGTGCCATGTAATGTGGATGACAAATGTCTAAAATGGATGGCAATGACTAATACCGGTGTCTTCTCCAAGTAGTCACTTTTCAGTTATTGTTGAGTGCTACTTGGTGAAAGGATCAGGTTCTGCTTCCTTTGAAATGGAATTTAAAATCTATCTCCATCTGCAGAGGCCAGAAATCAGCATATGTACTTTTTATTCTTTTTATGATACTTAGTGGTCATTCACTTCCTCTCCCTGATCTGACTGTTCTGCAAAGCTTACTCTGATGCTTGACGAGTTGTGATACCAGATGCCCAAAGACTTAGGATGAACTTTCATTCAAAACAGTGACATCTGCATAAAAAAATAACATCTGCAGAAATCTCTAAACATAATAACTTGATGATTGCTACTGCAGCTTGTTGCATTTTTTGGTTCCTTAGGCTATTAATGCAAAGAAAACTTGTGTCTTGAAACATTTTAACGTTTTCCTTTTTTGAGGGAAGATGTAAGGTCTTCTGGCCTACTTTCTGAAGGACCTTAGGAGAATGTGTTAAGAGGCAAAAGAAAGCTGTTACTAGTCTTTATGCATGTCACTTAAACCTTCCTCCTTAAAGTGAAAGATTCTCTCAGCTGACCTCAGGAATTCTAACCTGCTTCACAGAAATCCATATGGTTTTAAAGCAGCCCAGATCCTGGAGATGGTTTTGTTGAATTAAGCTATTTTCTTACAGCAAGTGCACACCTGCGGGATTAATTATTTGTGTATAGGTATATCAAACTTTGTATTTGTCCTCATTCTGTAGAAAAGAATTGCATGATAAGACACTTTGACACAGATCCCAGCAAGAGACTGGAAACAATGTTAGACTGAACAAACAAGCTGTAGCTGGAGGGGAAAAAAGCAAACACATCTAGCAGAAGTCAAGTCCAGTTTCAGCAGCAAACAGGCACTGAAATGGAAAGTAAGGCTTATTTCAGCTTCTTATGAAGTCTCTCATGGCAGTTTGCTTTCAATGTGTAAAGCACAGCAGAAAAAAACCCAACAAGATTAACTTTGGTCACACCGTGGGTAACCCATGATTTTCAAACCCCAGTTTTCCTGTTAATAGTGACTTTATGGAGGTTTTTCAATGTATGAGTAAATAGTCCAGTTCTGAGCATGCTGTCATGCTGCAGCATTGTCTGGCCTTTATGCCTGGTCCTAACTTGGGTGCTTGATGTCTGCCTGGACAGTCCTGTGGTGCTCAGCGATGGGGATAAGTGTTTCATCTGCTGGGTACAATGATCAATATTCTGGCAATATCCATTTTAATTCCACTGTCACCACAATGGAGGGGGTGGGGGGCAGTGACACTGTAGTGATGTAGCAGAAATTCCCAAAGTCTGTGTCTTGTGCTTGGAATATTTCCTGGTTGTGCATTGCCTATCCAGCTCATAGTGTACCTGGTGAGAGGCATACGTATGCCAGTGCTCTGGAATTTGATGAGCTTTTCTCTTTTCTGTACTCTTAAGGCATGCCTACTCCACAATAAACCTGCAGACTGATGTGACAGCTGTACTGGTACCTGTTTTTCAGTACCCAGAAACACTGTGGAAGATGGAGCAGAGGAGGCTGCAGGAGACTGAGGTTCCTCTAAACCTAGGATTAGTGGTGAGGACCTGAGCAAGGAGGCAGAGCTGTGCCTGCTGAAGGACAGCCAGCATTTGTGAGGTACAGAGAGAGAGCGAAAGCAAATCTGTACAGCTGTGGTGCCTCGTGCAGCTCCAGTCCTTATCCTTGGAGCAGGCTGCGCAGCTCCAGCTATCTCCTGAATTTGGTAGTTCACCAAAAAATGTGTGTGCAGTGCTTGCACGCTCTTGGAAAAGATGCCTGGAGAGGGATGTGTTTGTGTGATGGCTGCTGCTGTGACCACAGGCCCTGCACTTCTGGGTGGGGTATGTGCACCCTGTGCAGCCTGCCTGGAGGTGGTAGGCAAGGGGACATGGGCCTGAAGTAAACCCACTCCCACAGGGGTGGTGGTGCTTCTCCCCCTGGTTTACAACCTGAACTTAGCATTTCCTGGACTTGGACCAGAAGGGCTCTATCCTCCAAATGACATCAGCCCTTAGGCAGTGTGAACTGCAGCCACAGTAGGTGGTGCTTGTTTTGGGGGTCAGGGTGGCAGAACTACTGTAATGAACATCAGAAACATGGAGGTTTTAATCAGACAGGCCCCTGTTACAGAGTTTTGGGGATGATGCATAGTTCATGTGGAAACACAACATTAAGATGATGGTTTTCTTTCAGCTGTTGTATATTCAGAACTATAGATGGATGCACCTGCTGCACTTCAGCAGCCAAGGCGTAGTGCAGATAGATGCTCTTAGCCTTTAAAATAAGATTAAACCAGAGGAGCCAGGGCAGCCAGCTGGGATAATCCCAGCATACTATCCTCTGCAAAGCTATTCTGTATGACCACTGCGTAACTGTGCCATTGCAATGCTGCTGTCAGACCTGATTGCTCCAGCCACAAGAGCTGCCCTGTTGTCTGCCATGGGAAGGGCAGGGATGATCTGACACCAAGCTGTGGCGCAGGTCAGTGACAGGAAGAGAGCAGCAGCCAACACAGCTGAGAGCTCTTTAGTTGGAATAGCTGATACAAGAAACAACCACAATTTTTATCAGCCTTCTCACATGCATTACCAGATAGATACTCTCCTGCTGTAGTTCGAGCTGTGACACACCATGTCCTAAACAAGGTACTTTCAGTGCATTTTTACTGCAAAATAAAGCCTAATGCCCAGGGTGAGGCTGGACAAAGGGTGAGAGCTCTTTGCACAGACCAGACAGTGGCAGGGGTGGTGACAGGAGTTTAGGCCAGCAGAAACCATGGGTGAAAACCACAGAGGAGGAAGAAAATTCCCAAACGGGATGCATCACCCAGGGTGGTTTGAAAGCACCATTCAGCACCTGGCAGGATTTCTGGCTAATCTGTTAGACACACTTACCCCTCTCAGTGGTAGGAGTCAGCATCCCCCTATGCAGTGTTGAACACGAGCCATGTAGTATGGTTGTACTCCTCACCAGGGTGGAGTAGAGTGCTGGGGAAGTGCGGCTGGGGAGGGACAGCAGCATGTCAGTGATTGTGAGTGCACACCAGGGACCAGAAAGGGTCCTGAGGTTCATATATAGATATGGGTGGTTGTGGTGGTACAGTTCCTTGCCACAGGACCCAAACAGCTCCAGGGGTGGGGGAGGTTCACCTTGTTGACAGCATCAGGCCAGTTCTGGGTTTCTAGGCAGAAAGCCGAGTGCTTGGGGTACACAACAGCACCTTTGCCCTTCAGGGAGCCATCCAGGTTGTTCCCGGTGTAAAACTGGATGCCAGGCTGGGTGGTATGAACCTCCATAGCCCTGCCGGTGGGTGGGTGGCGAGCCCTGGGGAGATGCCAGGAAGGAATCTTTTACAATGAGGATGGTAAAACACTGGCATAGGTTGCCCAAAGAGGTGGTGGATGCCCCATCCCTGGAGACATTCAAGGCCAGGCTGATGTGGTTCTGGGCAACCTGATCTAGTTGGAGATGTCCCTGTTCATTGCAGGGGGTTGGAATCAGATGACCTTAGAAGGTCCCTTCCAGCCCAAACTATTCCATGATTCTATGCCAGTAGAGGATGCCAAGGAGCTGGCTGAACAGCCAGGGGTGGAAAACTGCTTCTGGGGTCCCAAGCCTACCTGGCTGCGAGGTGTCGAGCCTGCTCCTGCTGCAGGCAGAAGTTGTGGTCAAAGCCATCTAGGCCAAACTTCTGCAAGTGCTTCCCCAGCTCCACGGGCTGCCGGAGATCAAAGCCAGTGCCCTTCACAGCAGCCACCTCCCCTGCACAAGGAGAACAGCAGAGTCATCTGTCACATGCCAGCAAACACCCACAGCGCTGCTCTCTGAGCAGGGCTGAGATCCCTTCCTTTGGTGAGCTGAGGGTTTAAGCTGTTTGTGATCCTTGTGTCATTGAGGTGCCTGTCTTTGAGCAAGGCTGCCTTGTGGCTGCTGTGACTCAGGCTGGGGCATCACCACCTTGTCCTACCAGCAGCTCTTGGGGACACTGCTGTGCTTAGCTGGGATAAAGCAAAGCCTAGGAGCCAGAAAACAAGAGGGAGAGCTTTGTGTAACTATATAAGTTAATTATTACAAACCCAAAACTTATTAGCTATTAATATTTATATATGCATAAGATGTATATATATATACTGTCTGTCTTTAAATGAATGAATCCTTACGGATCTCTGAACAAACATCCGTGAGATGGCCACAGAGGTGTCCCACCTGCCAGAATTGTGAATATGGGCTATATACTGGGACCAGTCCCCTTCTGCTTCAGGGCATTGTTTCAGGGGGAAAAAAAGCTTAAGACAATAAAACCAGCATTTTCTCTCAAGTCTTTTTTTAAGGCCTGATGTGGGGACACAGCATCCTGTGATAAAGCTCTTGCAGCGAGAACGACTCTAAGACATACCAAACACAGCGCAAAACACAGCCATCCCAAACCCTTGTGAGAGAGGCAAGGGAGGGGTAGGGAAGGGAATTTTCCCTAAAATCATATTTTGCTATCCCACTCTAAAGGCACAACTTTCCAAAGGTGTTAGGAATGGCAGAGCTGGGGCATCCCAGCCCCGCTGCTGGTCCCACGTGCTGTGCTATGCTCTTGCTCGCTGCAGTAAAGCACCCAGCTCGGCTGCAGCTCTGCACTAGTTCTGCTCTGCAAACCTTGAGAAACAGGACATCTCTGTGGCTTCTGATCCTATCTAAAAAGAGCACATTCACCGAATTCAGCTGTGGGGCACAAAAACGCCTTGAAAAAACAAAATTAAACCATTCTGATTTACGCACTTAGATAAAACACAGCAGCCACTGCACGCGGCGGCCCTGTCTTTAAACCTCGTCTAACCCCAGGGCTAAGACTACACACAGTTTTATCAGCTTCAACAGCTACATCTACCCAAAACACCAAGAGGGAACTGCAAAAAGCTGCAGTGAAGCTGTGAAACAGCTCCATGCTGAAACCAGTGGGGAGAAGCATGGCAGTAGGTTTGGTATGGCCTTAAGCTCTCCCTTAGCTTGAGCCCGGGCTTGGCACACCAAGCTGAGCAAAAGGCACTGGGGCTGGGAGACCCCCTCCTGCAGATGCAAGCCGATGCATGCACACACAGCATGAACACAGATGTAGCGCTGGTTTTATCGGACACCTGAGCTAAAAGCTTTCTTTTGCCTTTTTAATGCCTCTCTTGCTCTCCCTCATGAAGCCAGAAGGTGCACTCATCAAAGCAGCCCTGCCAGAACATCAGGGAAACAAGCCCTGCCATTTCCAGCAGAGCCCACACTTACTAGAAGCCAGCCAGGGGCTCATGCAGTGCTGGGGCACACATCCTGCCCTGCACCCAGCTTCCCTGCCCTTTGTGCTTTTCACTCATAAAGCCAATATAACCTGGTATCAAGAATCATTTTGCAATGAGATCAACTCTTACTGCAACTCAGCAGCCACACTACATGAAAAGCTGGTTTTTGGGAGGGTTGCAGTCAAGCCACCCAAAGCAAGGTGCCCCCTTGTTGAGTGGGGGCCATTGCTAAGTGTATGTGCTCAGCGCTGGATCTCTTGCAGGTACAAGGAACATGTTCCTTGTCCCAGCTTGTTCAGATTATTTAATTTACCAGCTTGATCATTTATAGAATCATAGAATCACAGAATGGTTTGGGTTGGAAGGGACCTCATTGAGTTCCAAGCCCCTGCCATGAGCAGGGACACCTTCCACTAGACCAGGTTGCTCAAAGCCCCATCCAACCTGGCCTTTATGGGGAGAAACATGCTGTTTTCCTTAACTGGCTTTCCTATTTTAGTCATGTAGAACATAAAAGGTAGGAAATAAAAGTGTTGGGTTTGTGTTTTCAGCCTCCCAGCCAGCAGTGCCAGCTCTCCTGTCCCAGTGAGGGGACTGATGGCTCAGCTCTTGCAGGGATGGATGATGCTGGGCTCCTCAGCACCAGAGATCCCAGCAGCTCTAGAGCTCAGTGCTGGAGTCCCCACCCATGTGTGAGGACCCTGCTGTGCCTGGGGTCCCCTGTTGTGTTTCCCCTTGCTGGGCAGTGCTGTTCCTTAACACCCACCCACACTCGTGTAAAACCACCTCCACCACGTGCAGCGTGTGCCTCACCACCCACCAGTGGGGATCTTGGTGTTGTCCACAGGCAGGTAGGAATCTGCTTCAATAGAGATCTCATGGTCGTAGATATCCCGTGAGCCCTGCAGGAGGATGGCAAATATTGGGATTCCTGCTGCAGCCCTTCCACCATTCGAGCAGCTTTAAGCACAGCCCAGATGTGACTGCCCACAGTGGTATAACTGATCTTGTAGTGCCTGGGGTACCTCCTGGCTGTCATCCCACCTTCACTCTGGGTACAGGACAAAGGTACCAGGACAGGCAAAACCTGTAAATCCTAGGGGTCCATGGGACCTAGAAGCTGTAAATCCTGTGGGACTATCAGACTAGCCAAAACATGCTGGCTGCTGAGCACACAGTGATGGGCAAAAGGGGAAGGAAGCAAGCATGGGGAAGTGCAACCCATCCTCCTGGCTCATCTCCTGCAGCAAGGAAGGGGCTGGCTGTGCTCCTCTTCCCCTTCTGCAGCCTTGGGGATGCTGGCAGGGAGCCTTCTGGGTTGGGAGCAGGATCTAAGCTGAGCCTGCACGTCACTATCTAATCTGAACAGCAATTTCATGGCCAAAGGTCTCCTGTTCACCTGAGCTGCATGCTGTAAGCTATTACTGTACCACTGGGACGACAAACAGAGGGTAAGCTAACAACTAAACAGCCATTACAGAATCATAGAATGGTTTGGGTTGGAAAGGACCTTAAGGTCATCTAGCTCCAATCTCCTTCCATAGGGACAACTCCCACTGGACCAGGTTGCTCAAGACCCCATCCAACCTGGCCTTGAACACTGACAGGGATGGATTGTTAGAGCAGAAGCCTGAGCAGACCTTCTGCATGGAGGGACTGGGATGTCTCTCACTAACCCTTCTGAGGGTCTTTGTCTCACGTCCAAGTGTGCACTATCCCATCCTATTGCTCTGCCCAGCAATATTTAATTCCCCAGATCCTTCTCCTCCAAGCAGTTATAAAAAGGGTGAGACTCAAATGCAGCCACAATACAGTGCTTGTCTACTTGGCAGGACTCTGGTATGTGGCAGCTCTCTGCACCCTGCTACTTCCCCACCTTGGCTGCCTCACATCCTCTTTCCATGATGCTTCTCCTCCCCATTTTGACCTCAGTATTTCAGTGCTGCACTGACTCTGGCTGGCACTACAGGCACTGATCTCAGCAGCACCATCCACACAAGGGTTCACCATGTTGTGTCAGAAGTGCCAACATAAGGCAGCTAAGAAATGCCAGTCCATCACTAGGGCATGCCAGTTCTGCACATCTTCTGCTACCTTCCTGAGGGAGCAGGAGAGACTGAAACTCCCCAGTCACACACAAAAGGAGAGTTAATATTCATGTCTCTGTTCACAATGCTCTGGGATAATGTGTCCTCAGCTGAGGTCTATGTGATTCAGTCCTGTCCCAACCCATGATACATAGAGACAACCCTCACTCCTGTGTCCCAGGAAGCATGCTGAGTCCCCACAGCATGTTGGTTTCAGCATCTCATGGGAAGCCCATGGATCACCCCAAGGGTCCCCAGGCTTTCTTCCCCTGCACAGTGTCCCCCCATGGGGCTCATCTCCCCACGCTTACCTGCCCTGCCAGGTTGAAGTACGCGTGGTTTGTCAGGTTGATGGGTGTTGTCTTGCTGGTCTGAGCTCGATAGTTGATGGCCAGCTCCTCACCATTGAGCGTGTAGGTCACCCAGACCTGCAGGTCACCAGGGTAGCCTTCCTCTCCATCAGGGCTGAGCCGGAAGAAGCAGACACCATTCGGGAGGACCTGAGGGGTCCAGAGAACCTGCAAGGACCCAGGCACAAAGGTGCTCAAGGAATAATGCACGGAAACATAGCTTTTTCAATCATCTTTCCTGCTCTTACTCCCAGGAGGGGAAAAACCCCAACAAACCCAAAGAGTCTCCCTGTGAAGGACTGAAAACCAATATCCCCTGGGTGAAAAAGAAAAAAGGAAGTGAGAGGAAACACAAGCACCAGCCTGCCCTTGGTCAGCCAGTGCCAGCAGCAGGGAGCAAGCTTTCCAATGGGCAGCCAAACAACCAGGGCAGTTTGCTGTGATGGGGATCTGCCCCAGCCTGTGTTACTCCATGCCTCAGAGGGTCCATGTGTTTGATTTTTGCCCTGCAGTTGGACTTGTTCCCCCTCCCATGGATATCCTGGTGTGCAACATCACCTCAACGAACTGCTGCCCTTCCCTCAGCTCACTCAGTGCTGCTTCTAGGACAAAATACACACAGGGAGCTCCTGGGTTGGGTTAAATGATGCCAAATGTACTGCCAGGTACATCCATGTCAGTGCTGATCCAGAGAACTGAGACCTCGCCATTTCTTGCCCGTGCCAGAGACCAGGGCTCTGCTTGGAGCCAAACCTGCTGGTGAGTGAAGCAAACTTAGCTGCCCAGACAGCCTGTTTGACCCTGGCCATGGACCTGATGCTAAGCAGATGTCTCAGTCCCTTGCAGGCCAGATATGTGACAAGAACTGAGGTTCCCAGTCTCTGGAGCTTTGCATCTACCTAAGGAATAGTCATTGTCTAGTCAAAGAGGACAGAGCTAGGGGCAGGGGCCACATAATGCTTTAGAAATTACCCCTTTCATGTCCTATACAGACATCACAAACCCAGAGCACTTGTCAAAAGCCAGCATTTTCACCAAACACAGGAACTGAGGGTGCCAAATAGAATCACAGAATGGTTTGGGTTGGGAAGGACCTTAAAGCTCATCCAGTTCCAACCCGTGTCAGGTTGCTCAAAAACTGTGATGAGCAGGCTGCAGAGCAGGTCCTCCTGCACCGAGTGTTTCCACTGCAGCTCCCACTGCTGAGGGACACTGTGGTTTTATGTATGAGTTTCTATTTAAGTACTTTGAAGCAAAAGCTATTAAAGGCCAGCAAGCACACAGATAGCACTGCCTGTTAAAGCTAAGAGTGTTATTCTCTAAGGCTCCCCAGCCTCCCAGCAGTGTGGTCAGATATTGCCACCATTTAAATGTGTCTGCAGACTTCCTTGTGATCAGACCACACACTGACCACAGCACCGAGGTCTGCAAGACAAGGGAAAAACAAGGAGCAATGAGCTGGCCAAGACAGTCACAGCCGAGAGCCAGCGTGTCTTGTTTGTGTTAGGGCTGACCATTACCTGGCTGGAGGGGGTCTTGAGCAGGGGCCTGAGCATGCCCCATGGGACAGAGGACACAAAGCTCTTACTGGGAGGTGCTGCTGCCTTGTCCGCATCAAGCTGGCATGTCTTCAGCAAGGGGAAGTGGTAGGGGAAGAGACCATGCCCCCTCTGCAGAAGACAGCCTGGAAGCCTTGGGTGCAAAGCAGTGCATGGTTCCAGCTCCAGCTCACTGCAGTCATGGTGTACAAAGACCCTTTAAACCAAGTTGTCCTCTTTGGGGGTACAACAGCCAAGTCACTCCCTTTATCCTAAGGCTGCTGAGGAGCACTTGATCCTGATCTGATGCCAGTTCACGCTGTGCTGCCTAAAGGTGAGGGTTTTTATCAGACACTCGGACTTTTGCCCCTGGGTGTCCTTTCACAAACAAAACATTAACCCAGGGGAGCAGCTCCACCAGCACATTCACGTGTGTTCCTGTGGGGAAAGGTGTGCTTGCTGGTTACAAATGCATCTGATCCAACAAAGCCCAAGGCTTCAGGCAAGCAGAGACTTCTGAGCCTGCATGTGCAATCAGCAAGGCTTTCCAGAGAGGAGATGCTCCACTGCTCTTACCACTTGTAGTGCATGGGTGGTCTCTGGAATTCAGCAGCAGCTCTTGGGAAAAGATGGGAAGGACTGAGTGCCCTGAGGCCAGGGAAAGGCTATTTTATCTCTGGAGGTCACAGGGAACGGCTGGCTGAGGGGACACAGCAATGTCAGGTAACAGCTTGAAACCATGCACAAGGCTGGGTCCTCACCACCATGTCCCAGTCCCAGTTCTGTGGGAGCAGCACCTCACTGCAGGACACTCCCATCAAAACTGAGCTCACGAGGCCTCAAGGGCTGCAGTAACACAGAGGAAGCACAGGAACCCTCTGCATGGCAGCCAAGGATGACAGAAGTGATCCCTGCTAAGCCACCCACCAAAGACAAGCCAACCCAGCGCTCACGGGTTCTCACTTCCCCATTCCTGCATTTACAGCACTTTCTGGGAGCTGATTCAACCCAACAACCACCAGAAAACCCCGCAGGGTGAGGAGTGAAGACCCCGGTATCCCCTTGCCACAGCCCCACAGGCTGCGTGCCGGAGGACACCGGGATCAACCAGCCTGGTTTTCACCTTGTCAAATCCCCTGGCTCCGCCGTGCAGGCTGTTGGGCCCGTTGTTGAGGAAGAGCTGATAGTCCTTCCCGTCCACCGTGAACCTCCCCTTTGCGATCCTGTTGGCAACGCGCCCCACGACGGCACCGAAGAAGGGGTGCTTCCTCGTGTAACCTGCCCGGAAAGACAGCGCGTGGTTAAACAGCGGGAATGTGACAGGACGGGTGGTCTCCTGAGAGGTGTCTCTGCTTCCCCCAGTACTAAATAGGTGACTGCAGACCTAATGCTTCACAGGACACACAGCTCAGGCACATTTTGAGCAACCTGCTCTAGTGAAAGGTGTCCCTGCCCACGGCAGGGGGTTGGAACTGGATGAGCTTTAAGGTCCCTTCCAACCCAAACCATTCTATGATCATATAATTCTATGATTTTTGATTAAAACAGCCTGATGGGATCTTGTATTCTTTGCAGAGATGCAGAAAAGGCCTCTCACTGCCAGTCAAAGCATGACAGAGACCTGGAGCCACCAATGTCCCCATTTCCCATCCACCACCCAGCCCAGGCAGCAGAAGTTGTATTTATTCATCCCACGATTCGGAGGGGCCCCTTGGGAGCAGCTCATGCCCTGTGGCAATAAACCAGGAAACACTGGTTAAATTGCCTGATTTTTTAACTATTTCGTTTTAAAGAGACAGGTTCAGACCCACCTTCCAAAGTGTCAAAGCCCAGGACAACATCCGAAAACACCCCATCCCTGCCCCTCGTCTCCAGAGCCGCGATTATGCACCCTAAGGACAGGATCTCCACCTTCACGCTGCCTGACCTTAAGGTGAATTTTTCCACCTCTCCTCCTCCTTCCTCCTGGGGCATGTGCCCGAACACTTCCCGCGTCACTTCTGTCATCGCTCCCCAAACCTTCCCCCGCGGCACCACCACCGGGAGCCGCGGCCCTGTACGGACGGGAGCTCGGGAGGAAGCGATGGGAGCCGGGAGCGGGGCGAACACGGATCTAAGGAGCGGTCATAAACATCACATGGGTGCCTCACATGGCGCGGGGAGGAGTTTGGCCGCGCATCGGCTGCTCCCGCAGCCCCGGCTCGGTGCGGGGATGCGGTGGGGCTATGGAGGGATGCGGTGCAGTGCGGGTCGGTGCTGTCAGCCCTCTGGGTCCGGGCAGCTGGAGGAGGCAGAGGAGACAGGGAACGGGGAGGAAAAGATGTACGTGCTCCGGCTCGTGCTGCCGGTGGAGGCAGCGCGGCTGCCAGCCTGCATGGCCCGGGCGTTCAGAGGGCAGAGCATTGCAGCCACCAGTGCTGCTTCCCCAGTTTCATTACAGTGTTACAGCCTTCAGGGGCCTTGTGAAGCATGACATGGCAAAACGGTGCCTTATCCCATAATACCCCTCCCTGAGCCCCTCCATAAGAGGGACAAGTCAGGTCTAGTGCCTGCTGACAGAGCTGTAAATTGGTCTCAGGGCATTGCATAGTACTCATAGAATCACAGAATGGTTTGGGTTGGAAGGGACCTTAAAGTTCATCCAGTTTGAAGCCCATGCCACAGGCAGGGACACCTTCCACTAGACCAGGTTGCTTCAAGCCCCGTCCAACCTGGCCTTGAACACTGCCAGGGATGGGGCAGCCACAGCTTCTCTGG